>CAXKVY010002261.1:15000-26390 GCA_964058915.1 Tetropium fuscum
GGATGATAATATGTAATATAATGACTATAACACTAAAAATATGTGAAATGCTTTATTTGAAACATTTTTTAAAATTTTTTGCTTTGTTCTCAAAATAATCAGAAAATGTAAACAAACCAAATAATATCTAGGTACAGATATCTCGTTTAGTTTTTGAGATATTACGAAAACTGTTAGAAGGTGTTTGTAATTTTGATCCTAGGTCGTTCAGTTCCTGAGATACAGATGATCAAAATTTTAACCATTTAAGGGAGGGTGGGGGAGAACGACGGGAGGGGGGTGGCAAGATGGATTTTTGTGAACAGGAAGTCGCCCTTATTAACACCATATGGGTTGCCAACCATCGGCATTTTGGTGCACGCGAAATGCCCTAGGGCCTCCTCCTATAAAGTTCCACCCTAATTTAATTAGGGTATCCCCTTGGTTTCGGAGACATGATAATATTAAAGAAACGTCAACAAGTAGTCTACTGTAAGTTCTACAAGTTCCACGATTATTTTACCATAATTTCAGTCCTACATTTTCTAAGGTTTTTAAACCAACAATAAATCAACATTAAGTCAATTATCTGATTATATTTACTTACCTGCGCTGTCTGCCAACAAATTTGAATAATTATTTCGCTTAAAAATTGCTTCGTTTTTAAAGTACATTGAAATCCGGGAGTTGGGCAAAGTTCACTGTATCCCACACAACCTTAGATTCAGGCCGTTTTCTCTGTGTGCATTTAAGGCGCAATCTCACTATAAATAGTCTTTCATACCATAGATCTTGAAAGCTTAATATTATGGCACTAAAATCTAATTTTTGGTAAAACGTGGACTTTTTATGTGACGTCGACGATATTGTCTTAACTATCTCATATGGAACGTAAGTTTTCTATTGTGTTTATTACATTCACAACTACTACTAATTCTTTAAACATTATAACAAATTCGAATACTCTAACTAATACTAATAATAGACTATACGGAAAAACATATATCCTATTTCTAATCAGTTTCCATTGGAAATTAATTAAACAATAATGATACAATATCTAAACTAATCTGTTTAAATCCATCAGATATGTATTTAAAATTCGAACTAAATTAATCTACTTGATAAATCTGGAAACACGTAGGCATTCTAGTTCTAATATAGCCATACTTAAGTCTATATTGGCATAGCCTAATTTCGCTGTTAATTAATGTGGTGCTATCGACCTGGTGTATCAATTATTAAACCAGACAGTTTGCAGGCTCAATATATCTGCCTTGGTAAGACGTAATACGTGAGTGATGATATATATTCCGTTAGATTGGCTTCATTTTCATGACATTAATTTTATCGCAAATAACATCTAAGTAATTTTACAAATTCGTTGTACAATAATCATTTATTGTGTTTATAGCCCATTCAATTTTCATTTTGGTTTATATCTCGGAAACTAATCGCCTTTTCTATACAAAATTTAATGTGTTAAATATTTATACATTCTATATAAGTTAAATGTATATACAAAAATGTGGAACAAGATTCGTTCCATTCATCTCTTATAGTTCAAAATTTAAGTGTGAAAAAAATTTTGAGACAGAAGAAAGGATCATGAAATTCCCTTCTTCAAAAATATATATGATATTTTAGTATCTGATATTCAAGAGAGCTCTCTTCTGTATTATAAATATCCGATGGAAGTTAGATCCAACACCCCAGAAAATGAGGCCATAAGTCCGAGTTATGAGGCTGCTTCAAATTACTATAATGACATGCTATATTTAGTTTTTTTGCTATTTTTTATATGCACTTTCTAATTGAGTTTTGCAAGGTTGCGCATACCTAGGATTTTAACAGTGTCATTATCTGCATTTGAAAATAGTATATTGCGTTTTATCGTCGTTAATTTTTAGTCTGATTGCTTAAAATCGTCTTCCAGCGTCTTTTAGACCATTCTTTTTTTTTAAACCTCTTGATTGGAAGAACAATCAGCCGTGATCAGTTCTACATATGCAGTCCTATTTTATAACTAGGATTTTTTAGAAATTCAAGGCTCGAGGTATTCCGTAAAATTCCAATTTTCACAAACATTTCGACAAAAAAGCGACAAATTATGCACCAGATGCGATATTTGTCCGATCATAGGAAGACCGTTTTCCAGAGGTGGTAGTGCTAACTTAATATCAAGTTAGCACTACCATTGGTTTAAAAAAAAAAAATTTCGCGACAATTTTTTTTGCACGACAAATAAACGACAAATAAACGACAAATTATGCGCGAGACGAGACTTTCATCAGAATATCAGAAGGATGGTTGGTAGTGCTAACTTGATACCAAATTAGCACTATCATCGATTTAAGGAAAAAACAATTTGCGACAAAAATTTTTTTTGCACGACAAAATCACGACAAAAAAGCGACAAATTATGCACCAGATGCGACATTTGTCCGATCATTGGAAGACCGTTTTCCAGAGGTGGTAGTGCTAACTTAATATCAAGTTAGCACTACCATTGGTTTTAAAAAAAAATAATATCACGACAAATTTTTTTTTGCACGGCAAAATTACGACAAATTAATCACATTATGCCACCTTTCATCTCGCATGTGGTAGTGCTAACTTTATAGAGGTTATTATAGGTATTATAGGTTAGGTTATTATATGTATACCTTAATCCACAGACATTTGTTCCTTCTTCTGTGAAATCGTTACAAGTTACGACACATTGGTAATTTACTTACTGATCTGTTGGGCGTAATAAAATATGTCCAATTTTTTTTTTAAATTAATTCACATCTTTTAGATAAACTGCTGTGCAAATTCCATGTCATCCCAATATTATTCAAAATCATTAGGCCTAGCTCTAAAGACTCTCAAACGAGGTGATGCTTCTTTAATTCGAATAAAGTCATCCTTCGTCACTTACTATGTCTTCAACAGCATCAAATAGATACATTTTGCCAGTTTGCAAGTTAGGTTGTTATAATTTCAAAACTTACCGGTAAGCAACTGACAGCTGCCAATTTAATATTAGGGGAAACAAATTTTAAAAAATAACCTGAACGAAGTGTGTCGTGTCGTGTTGTGTTACATCAATATTTAATATCAAGCCTGAAGTTAATAAGTATAAATTGAATAAGAAAGATTACTCTATATTTTATATTAATATGCGATTTTTACTATTATTTTTAGTTAATTTATAATGAAATTGGCAGTAGGCACAGCAAATTAGTAACTTTTATGTTTTTCACATTACACGTCAAAATGGTAAAATTTAAAGTTGCCACTCTTAAAATACAGTTCTATGATAACTTCTGATTGAGGCAGGTTTAAACCACAAGCAAAATAGTTAAAGCGTTTTCGTGAGTGACGTCATTGGTTTGACATGAAAATGTAGTGGTTGTAACCAACTCGCAGCGTGTAAAAATTGCTGCTTCGAGAAAATATGGCCTACATCTTCAGATTGAATTTTAAAATATAGTCTCCACCGATTGATGTTTAAACTCAGTTTGGTGTTCAACGCGATGTAAAAAACGTTCATTTACGATAAATTCCAGTTTAACTAATACCTGAACTTTAAACAGAACGTATAATACTGCCCTTTAGACTGTCAGGTAGATTATTAAAAATTAAAAAAGGTAAAATTTAAAGTTGCCACTCTTAAAATACAGTTCTATAATAACTTCTGATTGAGGCAGGTTTAAACCACAAGCAACATAGTTAAAGTGTTTTCGTGAGTGACGTCATTGGTTTGACATGAAAATGTAGCGGTTGAAACCAACTCGCAGCGTGTTAAAATTGCTGCTTCGAGAAAATATGGCCTACATCTTCAGATTGAATTTTAAACTATACTCTCCACCGATTGATGTTTAAACTCAGTTTGGTGTTCAACGCGATGTAAAAAACGCTCATTTACGATAAAATCCAGTTTAACTAATAAGTGAACTTTAAACATAACATATAATACCGCCCGTTAAACTGTCAGGCAGATTATTAAAAATTAAAAACTCAATGTTAGATAGTTGGCCGGTTCAGGGTGATTGACAAATTGGGAAATGGTACAGACATTTGTTTCTATAGCTTGTTTCTATATTATATTATGTATATATTTACAAAGATTACATTTATATTAATTTTGAAAAACATACACTCATATTTTAAAAATAAACAATACCTAATATTAGAGCGAGAATCTTACAGTGTACAAAGACAATTCTGCATGTATGGCTACTATACAAATTAGCAATAGTGCGCATGATGCGTTTTTGCTATTTAAAAACCGAAATTGACAGGGTGGAATTGCCCCAAAAATAAAATCCATACCGTAGTCGTGATTCGACCTATACATAGTATAACCTAATAAGTTGCTGGTTTGTTAAAATTTATCATCTATTTTTTAGCAAAACGTTTATTGAGCTCATGGTGGATTATTACTAGACGAGTGCAGTGAATTTTCCAATTAAAACACTCCTCCAAACTGAAAATGGTTTCCCATAAAACTGACATTATCTGTATATGAACTATGGATGATAGAATCACTGATATTCACTGATACTGTTTCACAATTATGTTGTCGATAAAATACTAGTAAATTAATATACAATATATAGGCCTAATTTGCTTTCATTTATGAATTTGCAGTTATCACCAATATATTATCATCAGTATTATAAAAAACATTTGTTTGATAATCTCATATCAGTTTATTTATTCAGAGATGGTAAAATCTTGGATGACAACCCATCACCAAGTTACACAAAACAGAATATCCGGAATGCTCATATTTCAATCAACATTTGTCCTTTACTGCAAACAAATAAGTAAAGATATAAGTTTCATATGCTCTCAGTTTATTAAAATGTCTAGGAGATGCATTGCTTCCATTTCAATTTCTACTCTTAAGACAAAACTCAGGATTTAAATTTCACATTTGACAGGCACTAATAAATACCAACCTGGTTGAAACATAGTTCTTAAAAAGATGAACAGGATTATGCGCAGGACAACCGTACATTATAAAATAAGATCTGATGGTACACTTTTCAAGCGAGGCACAAGTTAGCAATACAATGCAAATATATGAAGATAAGGAAATTGTAAATCTCTAAATTATTGGACTAATAATTTGTTACTACAAATTATTACCATAATTATATTTATAATTATAATTCATTTATATTTATAATTTATTAATATAATTATTACCACCTTAAAGTTTAATTTCATTTAAACGCTTATTTTAGTTTGTCGCCAAACAATAAGGATAGATATGTATCTACCACAATCGAATATCCGCCTGACATTTTATACAACCCCGTCAGTGGGCGGAGACTAGCGATCCCCTCACATAGGATTTTGTTTGCAAATTGGTAATGTTAATATGCATTTGAGTGCACATGCTGAGTTTTCGCTGATGGAGTAAAATAAAGAAAATATGTATTAACTATGTACATATAGGTCTCCAAAATAGGATACATAGACTATCGGACATGTATATATGACATGCATAAACACATGCATAAAATATTTAGGGGACACACGAGATCCTGACGTAAACAGCACAACAACATTGTTTTTCGGGTTGGCTGTGATCATATCTGACAGAACAAAACACTATTCCATCAATTGTTACAGAGTTTTCACATTGCACGATACGATATCGTTTTTTTGTTTAGTTCGATACGATATTTGTATAGTTCTTAGCGCATATTATCTTTGCTATTTTTGTTCTTTCTTTTTTATTGGTCTGCGCACTAGGCGAGGTGGGTAGTTTTGTGAGTAGTACGGGGTACGAGGAGACAATTGTGATTCAAGGTTTTCTTATTTCCTCCCTGTCGGAAAGTGGACATCTTACGTTTCTTTCTTCTTGAGTGAATGGCGCCTGGGTTATTTTTTTTAAGTTTGAGTGGTTTCCTTACTAAATAACATACTGTTACGCTCCGTATAGTGAGGTTTTTAAAGGTCACTGAATATACGAACCTAATAGTTAATGTCCTTTTTTATTAAGCTGAGCTAGCTTAGGAAAACTTTTATTGCCCACTTTTAACGCTATTAAATTGTACTCAGGAGGGTAATACAATAATTACGATTTTATAATTTGACCTTTAGTGGTTTGCTGTTTTTTAAGCGTTAAAAGTTGGAACAAACATATTTTATTGCATTTGTGTAGTGGTTTTGGAAGCAAATCCTAAATTGCAACAGCATTTTTTAACGCCAGTTCAGAGAAGTATTTCTGGAAATGGGGAAAGGAATTGCTGTGCCCAAAGATTTAAGATCATGAGTTCTAAGAGCTTTTCAAAATGGAGAAGAACAAGCTGATACTGTTCGTTAGTTTTTGTTAATCCCCAGTAATAATTAATGAAATAAATAACTTAGATCATATTCCCAGCTCAGGTAAGCCAAAAATAACAAATTTATCTACGCACAGATAGGTTAATAAAAGAGCATTTCTGAAAACGATTCGTGAAAGTCACATCCTCAGATTAAAGCTGAAAAACCCGATATAAACATTTCCTGTTGAATTATTCAAACAAGTGTAATGAAGTAGAAATAATTTCCCTCTCATTACGCTAAGATTACGATATTTTATTTAACTATAAGCCCGTAAAATATTCAGTAGATATTAATAACGTTAATATGCTTCATAAAATTTCATTTCTTTTTAGGTAAACATTGTTGATAAATTGTGCATTTAGTTATGCTTATAGCCAGGCCGTAAACAAACCCCTTTTTGGTATCGCGCCGCCGTAAATAGTTTTTCCAATACACGGAACTCGCATAGCAGCACCTCAAGTCAGCGAAATATCGGACATGTGCTGAACTCCCACGACAATACCGGTAGAAAGGGAGACCACGCGGCAGGCGAAAAAAACTTATAAAAGCCGCTCCACTGCGCTGAAATAAGTCAGTTAGCATTCTTCGCTAGCCACGGTCTCCTGCGTCCGTCGTCTAAACTTCTTCGCCTGCCATCTCCGAAATCGGACAAGTTGCGACTTGTCGTGTTCACCGTTCTCCGTCCAAAGTAGTATCATTTAATGCTCGCTATTATTGCTTACTACGCATGTTAAAGTAGTACCATTTGTTTTGCACTCGTCGCCATTTGGCGTCCCAGTTTAAGCCCTCGTTAATAACGCTTTTAATCCCGCATGATGTAACTCGCTATAGGCATAAGAATAAACTATGTGTATATATGTAAATCACTGTGTGATCGATAAAAATGATCAAGTCTATCAATAAAACTGGTATAACCATAAATCTGTGTTCTTCCTGAAGATAGAGTAATATAAGGTCTATCTGTGTATCACGTGACCTGGTTACCGCCCTTCTCCACTCGAAGCTATTCGTGGTCCCTACAGATACTGCCTGTAGGGAAAAGTGGTCTGTCTACACTCTAAACAGGCAGTGGCGCTCGAGATAGAACCTCCGCACCGAAGCTGAGAACATCACACAAGGTTAGAGCAGGCTCGGTTATACATTTATTAGAAGACAGTATTAGAGAGAACAGCTTCGTTTTTAGTAATAGTAGGAAACAAACCTTTTTTTTTGAAAAAGTTACTTGAATTTATTCAGAAATGATGCGATACAATGATTTACTTCCCCCGTCAAAAACTGGAAGAATATTAATCACGTCAAAATGTGTGAACCAATTGGATTTCCAGGGAGCAGGCGAGGGGAAAGGTTAGTATGTCTAAAGGAGGCTTATAATCCTGAACTCCTTGACGCCTGGCCTATACTAGCAAATTGAACAGTCTCTTAAGTAATTCAGAAGCTCTTTAATTTTAGAAGTGGAAGGAACCAAAATTAATCCATTATCATCAGAGCTATCCTAATGGCATTAAAATACACATCTACACTAATTTTGTGGTTACATCTATATATAGTGAATTAAAATTAATTTGCGCCTTAAAACAGAACTGTCAAGTTGTCACGCGGGATAATCTTCATAGCTTCAATGCCGGTTATAAATACGAACTCTATTTTAGAGTAATTTAAAGTTATATAGAAGTTTTAATCTATACAGATGAACAAGCTCATCATTGGAAGCTAGTGTACATATTGCATGAGTTTAGATACAAAATATGGATTTCGTAAACTTTAATTTAAAATAGTTGCATCTGAACACAAGGGAATCTATCCTGAATCTAGTTGAATTGGATAATCTTATTATCACAGGCCGTTTGGGATTTCTACTATTTACATGAAATTTCATACATTTTAGAACTTTTCTTGAATGGACTCAAGTACTGTTTGAAACATCGAAATATGAGATATGAAAAATTGTCAAAGAATACTCACAATTGCCGCAATGGGAGATCGGGACAGTATAACTTTTCTTACAGCAAGCTAAAATCGTCACTATAAAGGCGCTTTCATTCAACAAGTTGTTATATTTTGATAGAATACTAATAACTAATCGATTTTAACACAAAACCCATCAAAATAATACATTAAATTAAAGAATAACTGTATTACTTCTATTTCAAGAATTGTTGTTGATCCCACTTTACCACAAAACGTTCGATGGTATTAGGTATTTTAGGCATTCAAATGAATGCCAATGATGCCGATGTGACACGGCCGAGTAAAATGAATCCGTAATATTTGAATGGGAAACATTCTTATTCTGCATCACATTCACCATCCAATTGTTTTATGATATGACGAAAGGTACATAGCGCGATCATAATTTTGTTATATATATTTTGTGATGGGCGATGTATATAAAATTATTTGTTTTTCCTTAAATTCCTGGAAATCGTTTATACTTGACAACGCTGTTAAAAATGCGGTAGCACGAGTGAAGAAATCGATATAATGTCGAATCGAAATAACAACAATTAAAGTGGTATATATAGGTACTAACCAAATTTGTACAAAGAATTTAATACTGTTTTGGGAGAAATCTAAAAATGATTCAGTCCGGCTCGATAAGAGACCAAACATCGTTTTTGAACAAAATTCGCGTCTCATTTACTACAACCAATTTAGTTTCCGTCGGTATTCAGTACAGCATTAATTAACTCTGATTCAATTAATTTTAGTTTGATTAGCATTTTAATCACACATCATACTAGCTTAGCACGGAACTAATTGTAAATACTTTTAATATTGCTCAGAAAAGCGGGTTTACACGGAAGCCCTAGGAGGGGAATATCACTTTCTTTGTATATAAAGCAGAAGACTACAAGATATTATGCAAATTTTCCATTTTCTGGAAACGTGGAAATTCTGACTGCCAGCATAATATTGCGTATTCACATATGATAATATTACGTATCCACGATCCAGATCCGTTCCCTAACGCGAAAATCGCGTCAAATTAACGTGGCTAATTTTTATGCGACAATTTATTTTCATTATGCTCTTCTCATCGTCCGTATTTATTTTGCGGTTATTTAATCAGGGACACGGTGAAAATGAAACTGTGAAATTATAGTTATGTAAATATAAATTGCGAAATAAATTGTCATGACGCTGATATGGTTACATTACTGAATAAATATTGGTGCACGAGGTTATTTATTATAACAGATTATCCTTTGACCAATACTAAACTAAATCTATTTCAAATTATAAAAAAATATATATTGAAGTACTATTGAAATTTATTGTAGGTATATTTGATGGATAAAATTGATTTTAACAGTGTCTACGCCTTCCCTTTTGCATGTGTTTGTAAATTCAGGTCGGCATATTACTTTTATTAGTCGATTACATCAATATTGCAATATTGCGTCGATTACAGCGCATTTATTAGATCCTTTGTCATAGATCGTTACCACATATATCATAATGCAAAAAAAATATCATGTCGCCTTATTGTTTTGTGAGTTGAATATTGGTAGTTCTGTGACGCTAACCTACGTCAACAAATCTATGGTCTATGCCTTTTCGCTTCCTTTCTGAGCCGAACGCGTAGATGGCATAGTGGTTTTTCTTGATGTTAAAAGTTTAAGTGATTTTCTTGGTTAAATAACGTAGTATGTACGTTCCGACATAATGGGATAATACAAGGAAATCATTGTACATGTGTTGAGATTTTGGATAAGTCTGCACATACCACATTAGTGGGATCAACTTTTAACGTTGAGGTAAGCCATTTTGTTTCTTGAAACCGCGTGTTCATATTTTATTTTGCCTACTTTGTGTTCTCTAGAGCCTGCGTTGCGTTTTACAACTAATTAAGTAAGTTTTACTAGATACCTAACCTACTAGATACCTAACCTAACTTTTTTTACTTGTAACGAGACTAACTTACCGGTCTGTGTTACAGAGCTTCATTGTCTTTCGGCGAGTGTAAATCACACCACCTTTTAGACCATTTTTTAGATCACCTTTTTCACTACGTTTTACTCTACCTGGAATCTGGAATATGGAATTTTTCCGGAGTGCAGATCAGAGATCCGCTGCACTTAGGCCCCATTGGGCCCCTTGTGCTTCCTCCGTGAGGGAAATGTCTCCCTAGACCATCGACCAGCCCAATGTTGTACAAAAGGTGGTGAGGCCAACGTTCCCCCAATATGGATTATCTGGTCGATGACACGGCGGGACATTCGCAAAGTACATGCTCGATCGTTTCATCTTCTTGTTCACATCCTCTGCAGATGTGTGTGTCACATTGTCTCATGTTATAGAGGTGTTTCCTAACCCGGCAGTGTCCGTCGGTTAGGATTCCTGTAACAAATCGCAGTTTACCCCTGGACATTGCCAGATAGTTCCTCGCCGTCTCTTTGCTGGGATATCGCAAGAGATTTCTGGCCAGCTGACAGCTACTTGTTTCATCCCATAACGTTTTATACTACCTTTGGGACCATATTTCTTTGGAATCACCTTTAGGCTGCTTGCTGAAGTCCATCGACCCCTGTACCGATGTAGTCACAGGAGAGATCCACCTTACTGGAAGACTTGTTACATATCACAGATAAGCTAGTTTTAAGAATATTTTAAAAGGGGACACACCCTGTTTGCTTGACTTGATATTGCTACGCTACGTGTGTACGCTTAAAAATACAAAATTATTGCGAGCCCTCAGCAAACCTTTGACCAAGTGTCTATAGGTATTCGCCTGGTTACTCTCGCTGATTAATCAACATATTTGGGTAGGCATTGCCTAGATATTTGTATGTATGTATTTGTAAGGTCATCGTGCACGTTGATATTTAAACCGTTTTTCTGTGTAAACTGTTTATGTATATGCTGCGTTTCCAGGTATAATACCGCATTTTTCGTAAATTTTTGAATTCTCTTGTTATGTATCACCATTTTAAATTCCCAATTGTAAAGTAAACCTAGTAGTAAGTATACTGTGTGTATTATTTTTCTTTCCCCCAAGAATTACAGAAAGTGCCACAAAGTAGATTCTATACCCAGGACAATTTGCTGGCTAACTGACTTAGTTACGCATGGTCAGTGGC
>CAXKVY010002262.1:2500-117500 GCA_964058915.1 Tetropium fuscum
ATAAAATGTTTCATAACCTTCTTACACTTTTTGCTATATTTTTTTCAATTTTTTGACTTAATTGCGTAGCTATTCTTAAATATATGTGTACATGGAATATGGTCTGTTCACTATAATCAATCGTTGCACACAGGGGGATAGATTAATCATCCTTTAAACGAATCTACTTACTTGATGACTAATTACGTTTTCGGGTGATCGTATATAAATATATAGACAATTGTTTTATTATAGTTTGGTGTTAATAACTTGGTGACAGATCTATCATTCTGAGAACAAATCTAATTATTTGAAAATCAAAACCATACTAAATTGGTAACCGATAAAACCACACCCATAAATAAATAATCTGACAATTTCCAAGAACATATGAACTGAGAGCTTAGTTAACAATATACAGATATACAAAACAGATTAATTGGACATAAGTTACGATGATTATTCGGTTATTTTTTGGAAAATGTTATAAATTTGTATACATATATTTCGAGACACTTACGTTAATCTAATATAAAAAATAATTTCTGGGATTGAATTTAGTAATAATTAGAGGCTTTTGTTTGATGACAAATATTTATTTTGGTGACAAAAGAATATTCCCCTTATTTATGTGGTTTTCTTGGGTACGTTCACGTTTATCTGCATGTCTACAGAATATGTTTATTAAGACCATACCTGCCCATAATCTTCCTGAAGGATCAGCCTTCCCATCGTTAAAGATCGTGTTTTCCTCTGCTTCATAAATTTTTCTGACAATTTCAATCGTGTCGCTTACACCATCCCATATAATAAGTAATAGTTCTCGGTCGTTGGAAATGACGAAATGGTTATTTCTTCCATTCACGGGTATGATTAGAGACACTTTCTTACCTAAACATTAAAACAATGTTAACACCAATAACTAATGTTAGTACACAACAGTAATGACAATGACAACAGTAATGTTAGTAATGACAAATCAACAGATAAATTGTAATATATTTGCCTTATCTTATATCGCATACTGTAATTAATAAAATAAAGTATTAATAAATTAGTATTGCTACTATTATTATTATTTGTTTCCCAGCCAATGTGGATCAAGATTAAAACTTTTAGGTTAACGAATTATCTAGCAAAGGCGACTCATGTTTCTTTTGTGGCAATAAACGTAATTTTTAAAAACGTAAAATTTCTGAAACAAACTTTATTATTTAAATAAAATATTTTGTTATCATTGCAATATAAAGTATTTCAGATGGTCGATGTTGTCAAACCGAGCGCATAATACAATCCGAATCTTAGAATTAGCTAACTGCAAAAGCGGCATTTAGTAAACAGGAAAGGAGTATCCAAAGTTACTAGAGATGAAAGTTAAAGTTGCGCATATAACTCTCGCGCTAGACTGCTGGACAACCGTCATCATTTACAGGATAGTGTAATAAATGAATAAAATATTAGATGCATATTGTTATTAATAATTATTAAGCATACCTATATTTGCCCTGGTATGTTTCATCGTCGACGGCACATATTTATTAATGGTCAGACCAAAGAAATCAACAAAATATAATGACTGAGTTTTCGCGTCCCAGTGAGGCCCTTCGCCTATTATGATGTTTTCACCATCTAATACTTTTTCAATTTTTGGTGCCATTATTTACCAAATGAATGAAGATGATTTATGTACTGGTTACTAAAAATGCAAACTGTAAGTATCAGTTCCCTAAACAAATGAGAATCATGACCATGAGAAATAATATCACTATCAATCAGTTAAGTGAATCTTAACAGATAAAATCATTCCTATTCTAGTACATGGATATCGTACCAAACAAGGGGTGTTGCCTTGCATGAAATGAGGTAGTTCTGATTTTTTTATATGTTTTATGTGATGAAGTGGTAATGACAAATCCAAGTTTTCCACCTCGAAGGCCCTTCGGATCATTTTTAAATATTTTAAAAAACCATTAAATTTTCGGACTTTTTTCAGTTTTTCTCAATTTTTATCAACAAGGACCTGTGTTACGGCAAAAGTCACTATGTACACTTTTTAAGTAGACTAAATTTCCAACAAAATAAAGATAATTTGGCCTCGATAGATCAAATACTTTCTAAGATACCTAGAGCTGTACAAAAATTTGGAAAATTTCCAAAAAAAAGGAGCAGAAAAAGGTTTTAGTTTTTTTTAAGTTTTCGTCAATGTTGGCCTATTACTGTACTGTACATTATATACAATGAGGTGTTTAATATTACTACATTACAATAAAAATATTTTTAAAAAAAATTTATTTATAGTTTACAAACCATTCTAATTTTGCTTACTTACCTCAACAATCTTTAATAGTTGTACCTCAGGAACTATCAGATCTACATAGACCAAATTGGTCTCGTTTTATTGCAAATTTAGTGTACGTTAATAACGTATATGATTACTTTTGCCGTAAAATGGGTCATTAGTGGTCAATATTGAGGGAAACTTTAAAAAATCCTTCCAAAAAAAAGTAAAATTTCCTTTTTTTTGGAAATGTTATCTGTATCTTAGAAACTATTTGGGTTACCGAGACTAAATTGTTTTTATTTTATTGCAAATTTAGTCTATTTAAAAAGTGTATATAATGACTTTTGCCATAACATTGGTCCTTGGTAGCAAAAATTCACAAAAACTGAAAAAATCCAAAAATGGTTTTTAAAGTTTTTAACAATGATCCGGAGGAGTTTGGAGGTGGAAAGCTTGCATTTGTCAAAACCACTTTATCATATACAACATATAAGAAAATGAAAACTACCTCATTTGATGCAAGGTAAAATGTACCAATTCCATGGATTATTAGTGCAATAAAAATAAGGCTAAAAGTATCTTGTAAAATGGCTGTTGATTTTACGATTCTTTTAGAAATCCTTTACCATCGCAAATTGTAAACGAGAATCAAATAAAAAAGTTTGCAAAATAGGTTTTTTATTTTGATATTAACAAATTTTCTCTAAATCGAACAGTTTTTGAATTATGAGCTGCATTATTATATTATAATGTATAGATATTATTGAATTTTCAAAAATATCAATTTCGTACAGTTTCTCTAAATCGAGTCATTTATGAAATGTCAGATCAACTTTAGATTAACAATATAATAGTAGGGGAGCCCAACAGGGGATTTTGGAATTTTTTCAAGCGTGGCAGACTAACATATGGGGGGACACCTTGCACCCTGTAGAGTACCTCCACCATATCTAAGCCCTGTATATAGGGCCGCTCATGTAGGGCAGCCGATCAGAATAGTAAAAAAAATCGATAGTTGGATATACTCGAGCGCGTCAGATTAAGGTATAGTGGATTAATTACATGCTGAGAAGTATGCATTTCAACAATTTGACGATATGAGCGTGACGTAAGCACAGAGACGTAAGCACAGAGATAGTTACCAACTTGCAAAAAAATCCTCACCGACATTTTCGAGCGCAGTCGATTTTTATTATTTTAATAGAAATAATTCAACATAATGGGAAAAATATAATCTGCCGATTTCCACAAAAATTGAAGTAACAAAAATCGTCAATAAAGTTCAGCGCGTGCAGCTTCAGGGAAGCATGTATTATCTCTTCTCTTTGAAGCATGTACTCTCTCTCTTTCTCTCTTTCTCTACCTCTCACTCTCTCGCACTGTCCCCACACTACTATCCGTCCGCCATCACGCCATCACAGCTGATTTTTTCCACGGTGTATTACATAAAAAATTGTATTAAGTATGATTTTATTGATAGGCCATTGGAATTAATAAAAAAAAAGTGATTTTCAAGAAGTTTTATCTCCAAAAGATTTTATTGCATATAATGCATCTGTTAGGTATAAAAACTTCATCAATCATAGTCCGTACGCACAGAATGACGGGGAAAGTACCTAAAAGTACCTTATGCAAAAAAAAGTTCATTTATTTATCTTTTGTAATTCTATCAGACAGAATTCTGAAAGTATGTATATAATATATGTGTTTATATGTATAATAGGTAAAATAAATTAAAATACTCTTTGTGCAAATTTCAACGAAATTGGTTACTTTTTTTTATTTGCATGCTATTTTTCATGCATTTTACTTGTCACATCGAATGATTAAAAAAAAGCATGAAAAATTTTTTTTCATGCGTCATATTAAAAAATCCCTCCAGATAGTAATCAAATTTTGCATCAACACCATTAGGATATCAAGCGGAACCGTCTGTATGAAAATATGACACTCTTGAGTATTTCAAAATAGCGATTTTTTTCGCATTTTCAAAAAGCTGGCACGAGCTTGCGTCACAGAATCGTCAGTCTTTTGAGTTGGAGTTCGATTCAAGTTCAGCTCGAGTAATTTGATTTTTTTCCCATTTTTAACGGTAACGTACGGCCTTTAAGCCTTCACGATGCAAACAGGCAGATTAACATACCTCCATCATCAGAGACACGTGAGGCATATACACTATCAATATCTGATGCGATCGAGTACTTCCATGTGACTTTTACATTTTTGAAATTCTGTAGACGCTCCCCCCACCGGTAAAAGGGTTACGGCGCCAATATTCTTGGCTAAAGATGTGTCGTAGATAGGAGGGGGCCTATCGGTACCATTGCTCTTTATTCCTAATATCTATGTAGGCCGAGACCGCCTCGTAAGGAGTAGGCCGCGCGTTTCACGTGACTCTCCCCACAAATGTGATCAGGGTCATGTGAAGTCACGAAGCTTCCCCCGGTCCTGGCTGATGGGCCCCACCAGCCTTGCTTCTGGCGCTCTTGACTTTCTTCGCCAGTGTGTATTACCTCCGGGGTTTTCTTTGGTCTTGTTTGTTTCTTCGGTGTCGAAGCTCTGCTTCTTCTCGCATCAGTCGTGCTGAAACATAAGATCGTGATTATATTATCCTTACCCGTTGTCCAGGATCTGGATTTTTGGCCGCTTGTGAGGTCCAACTTCCTCTGGATCGTAGTCCGTGGCCAGCCGGATTAGCGGATTCCCGTGATCCTCTGCGATGACGTAGAGCTTCTTGGCGTGGTCCTCGATTATCTCCGTGGCCGTCTTGTACTTCAAATCCCTTCGGATGACCTCGTTGGTCACATACCAAGGGGCACCTACTGCAGTCCGAAGCACTATGCTTTCTACTGCTTGGATCCTCTTGAGGTGCGTATTCGCTGAGTATCCCCATGCGGTGGATGCGTAGGTCAGCTGTTAGCGTAAGACGGTCTTGATGAGGGTCGTCTTATTCTTCAGGCTCAGCCTCTTGCCGCCGGCTAACATTGGGTACAGCAGGGCTCAGGTGAACTTTGCCTTTTTCGTAGTGGCATCTATATGGTCCTTCCATATGAGAGCTCGATCCAGAGTCACGTCAAGGTACTTGACGTTGTTCTCCCACTGGATATTGACGTATTTCATGGCGACGTATCCTGTTGGCCTCTGCATGCGAACCCTCCGGAACAGCACTACTTGGCTCTTCTCCGCGTTGATTTCCACCTTCCAGCGGTTGCACCAGTCCTCGAGAAGCAAAGCGGCTTCCTGCAGGTAGCGGGTGGCCTGCCTCACTTGCAAGGATCTGGCGAGGATGGCGATGTCGTGTGCGTAGCGGGATATGGTGGTGTTGTTCGTCCTCGGCATGTGTGCGGTGTATAGGTTGAACAGCTGCGGGGAGAGTAAGGTCCTCTGGGGCGCTTCTGGTTCTGGGCGTTTGTCGGTTGACAGCTCTCCTTCTACTTTGGCTCGGATGGTCCGGCCACGTAGGGATACGGGAAAACCGGCGTCCATCATCTTGATAACCAATCCGCCATGCCATACTCTGTCGGAGGCATTGGCGATGTCCTGGAAGATTTCCCCTGTGACTGCTCTTCGGTTGAATCCCTCGGTGACGTACTCCGCTAGCGCAGTACTTGGAGCTCCGTCCTCTTTTGAACGCGAGCTGCTCGTCTGGGATAGCTTCTACCTCTTCTGATTTGTCCTTAATCCTGTCCAATATACCTTTTCGACAATTTTGCTCATGGCTGGCAGTAGGCTGATCGGCCTGAATTTGGGGGAAGAGGTGGTCCTTCCCAGGCTCGGGGATGAAAATCACATCTGCCTTTTTCCATCAGGAGGGGAAATACCGGAGCCTCAGAATAGCATTTGTGATAGACAAAAAGGCATACATCATATAACCTTTTTTTCTTTTTGCCATCTAATCTTTATAGTCCAAGTCCTCCACGACGCTCTAATAAATCACCATTTAGCATCGTGGGCTCCCCTACTATAAGTTATGGATATGTTTGTTTTGTTGCAAAAGCCTTGCAGAATGATTGGTTGCCGTTGAAAGATATATCATCTTATATTAATCTGTTATTCTGTATTCTGCATTATCTGTATTAATCTATATGTTAATCTGAAGTTGATCTAACAGCTCATATTTCAAGAACCGCTCGATTTAGAGAAAAAAAACGTATCAACATAACCTGGACAAAATTGAGATTTTTGAAAATTCATTAACATTCTACAGCTCATAATTCGAAAACCGTTCGATTTAGAGAAAAAACAAAGCTTTATTATTTCCTAAATATTTGAAATTTTTTTATTATCTGCAATGATAATGGGTTTATAAAAAAACTTAAAAACAATTCCCATTTTTCAATATGGCGGGCGTGTCACAGCTTCGATTTTAGGGGACTTTAGTATATTTAATAAGATGGTAACTGCAAGAACCATCAAATTTCCTGCTTGTACTACTTTTTCGAGCTCAAAATATATTTTAATTGCATAATATATGGAAACGCGCCGCTCGATATGCATAGCAAACAGTCACTATTATTTACCCGATCTTTTCTCAGTTTGTACACCTATCAACGATTGCGATAATACTTCGATGTACTGAAATTATCTGTTATAATATTAAATGGTTTTAAAATATATCATAACACTTATCGACCTTATCAATGATGGGTATCTGCTCATTTTATTAGATTATCAAGAGCAAGATGTTATATAAGTCTATAGATTAATAATTAATGCATTTCTCATTTGAGATGATACTTTTTTATACAATCTCTCGCGTAAATATAAGATATTGGGTATTATTGTGCAACTTGACGATTTATCTATTTTAATTTCTTTATTTTAATAATTGAGAATTTCCAATTTATGTTTGGGTGTGCCATTTAATATTAATTTTAATTTCGTATACATTGAAAATGTATTGTGTTTATTTTATACACTGAAATAAACAAAATAGAATAGTTGCACCGTGAACAGATAAACAAATATAGCCTTCCTTAAGCGCAGCAAATATTAACCTTGTACAATACATAGCATAAGCAACTGACGCAAAACGCGCAAATCGATATCAGTTGGTATTCGCTAAATTCACGGAGTGGGTGACATCTGTCGGCATAAAACGAAGAGATTATAGAGGTGAATAACAAAACGGTTCGTTATAGAATAGAATAGAAAAAGTTTATTTACAGTAATATAAAAAACACAAGTATAACAAAAGAATGTATATATAAAAGTATTCCGCTGTAAAATAAACTTAGGTACTTCATATTAGCGAAAAAGCACTGTCCATGAAATTTGAACAAACAAATATAAACATTATAAAGCATATAAAAATACAATAGACATATAAATGAACACTGATTTAAATATTAAATTGTAAAATACATACAAAATAAAATATAAGTACATTTTGAATAAAAGGTCTTAACAAAATATAATACACAATGACAGTGTTAAAAATATAAAATATATAGGTATAGTAGACATTGAGCTCCTTAAAAAAAATAATATTGTGAAAATCAGTAAGTAAGGAACGTTCATGTAAGTAGGTAGGTAAGAATAATATTTTACATCAAATTTGTATTGTTATAATACACATATACATGAGGGCAAATAAGGTCCTAAGTTAACTCAAATTAACATTTAAAACATGGTATTGAATAATGGTTTTGGGTTGACAGCGTTGTGTATATAATGTCTGGGCTTGTTTAATATATATTGTTTACTGTTTGTTTTAAATCTGTTAATAGTATGTATGTCTGTTAGTGTTTTAGGGAGAAAATTATAGGCCCGTATACTTAAATATGTGAAGCACCGTTGACCAAATGTAGTTCTTGTTTTTTTGTTTCTTAATTTATTGTTAGTTCTATTTCTAGTGATCACTGTGGAACTGTTAGCTGAATTTGTTTGCCACTGATATAGTATGCAATCAAAGCAATATAACGACCGAATATCCATTACACGTCCATCTCTAAACAACCTATCTGATGGATATGTTCTATCTTTATCAAGTGCTATTTTCAGTAGTCTTTTTTGGAGTATTATTTATATTGTGAAGGTGTAGTATAAATGTTATGTTTTCAGTGTAATTTTAGTAATTCTGAAAACTTAATTGAGGACCTTTGGTTATAAATAGTATGGTAAAAGGCAAAATATACGCCAACATATTTGTACAAAATCTCAGAAAATATTTTCTGTTACCCAGTGCTCCTCTTATAGACTAATGGCCAGTGACATTTTTCAGTGATGATTTAATTACGGCCTATTTTTTGAGAGAATGTTGTGGGAAGCATTTATAAGTGTCATCCGTGAGCACGGGAGGGGAAGGCAGAGCGCCCCCAATCCTAAAAAAATATTGCACAAAATTATTATTTAGTTAAGGCTACTTTTTTTTCAGTATTCGTCTAGTAGCCCACGAACATCAATATAAAATACTTGCAGATTGATTGGCCGGTCTTTAAGGGGTAGGAGATTACGTCAAATATGTCGTGTGAGAGTTGAAATTTTTATTATTTAGTTAAGCCTCAATTTTTAATATTTTGTTATGGCAACTATTTCAAATGTATCTGACAATTGGCACAACAAAATAACGGATTTAACTCCCTTGCAGAACGATTTATATATCTCCTATGCGCCCCTTGATTTCGTGTTTTCTGCCGCAGAATGATTTTTATTATGAATGCTCGAAATATAGATAATTTTGTATTTTTTTGGAATATTTTTAGGAGTAACAGCCATTTATTTCCCTCGGAGTTGATATTTTAGTACTCATTTAGTATTTCTAATGAGCCTCAATATATCAATCAAACATTGTATGGGGCATTTCATATCAATTCACCCAACTTCTCTTATTATCCTTTTCTAATGTTACAAACGACTTCAAAAAATGCGCAGGTGTTCAATTCGACTACCTATATCTTTCCTTTTGTATGATCGTTACCTCAGAACTCCATCAGTTCTAAATCAATTTTAAAAATCCTTTTTTGTTGGAAAAGGGGTATTTTCAAGAGGGTCCCATTCCGAAGATATACCTAAGAACTCACCAGATATACCAGAATAAATAGCGAATGCGCCGGTCACAGCCCTAATTTACAGCTATTTAAATTAATTTAAAAAATATTTTGTATCGGATCAAATGAAGCTGAAAACCATTCTTTTGAACCAGGTCAATTTAGGCATCATAAAAATCAGTGCAGCCGTTCGGGTGGAATGAATTCAATTACAACACACGGGCACAAGAAAAAAAAATTGTATATATATATATATATATATATATATATATATATATATATATATATATATATATATATATATATATATATATATATATATATATATATATATATATATATACATGTATATATATATATATACATACATATATATATATATATATATATATATATATATATATATATATATATATATATATATATATATATATATATATATATATATATATATATATATATATATATATATATATATATATATATATATATATGTAATGAAATGCTACAAACCCAAGATTACTTTTCACAAAACAAATATGAATAGCAAAGAATTTCAAAGCTAATATATATATATATATATATATATATATATATATATATATATATATATATATATATATACAAAATATTATATATATATATATATATATATATATATATATATATATATATATATATATATATATATATATATATATATATATATATATATATATATATATATATATATATATCTGATAACAGAGATAATTTTAGTGATTGCAAAGTAAAGAAACACCTGATAAAGAATAGGATACTTACGCTGTCTTTTAAATTTAATAATTTCAATTATAGAATGTAAATTGTGAACTTAGAAATGAGGATAATAATAACGCAGAAGCTACATATATAAGATTGATTTAATATAGAAAAAGGAAGTACTTTGTCTAAATGACAATTAAATGCAAAGCACAAAGAAGAAAGTTATGATTTTGCAAGTTATATTGCAATGCGGAAGTATGTTTGTTTACACAGATGTAAATTATAATGCAAGATAGAAACTCAAACTGTTTAAAAAAACTTCGTTTCAAAAAACCCTCTATTGGAATGTTGTTGCACTTTCACTATGCTACTATTTTTTATTTACTTATTTGCTATTTTTGCGGCAGCCTTCTATACCTTGTAGACTCTGTCTGGAGACGCCATACTTTAAATGTTATATTTTCGACCCAAAAACGTTGTACACGTTGTTTAAATCTTCCACTTAATACGTTGTTTAAATCTTCTCTAGAATATATCCCTTTGGAATTCTATAACGTAGCACAGATTTGTTTACTTAAACTTATTTTTAACAATTAAAATTTACAATTTTCTGCGCACACATTTAGCGAGCTCTTCTCACTTCGGACGCTATTACCCTTCCTTTTTGCACTATTATTTGTTTCCCCGGAAGTTATTGAAGAATTTGAACAATTGAACATCCTAGATACGAGTGAAAATAGTGTAACATGAAACACTATTTTCACATGATCTGGCCAATCATATCAAGGTTAATATTTTAATTAATTTGTTTTACATATAATTTCTATAATTTATGATCTAAATGGTTTAATTTTGTATTTTAAACAGTATTCACTCATCACATTTACCTTTCATAATCTAATTTCAACATTCAATAGCCGAGTTGACTCTCGTTGCCTAGCTCCTTGCAGCGTCTTTCCAACTTTTTCCCCATATTTGTAAAATTAAATACACGACTGCAGTATCATCTATAATCAATCATACTATAGGGACAATCACAAGCTTTGTAAACAGTTTAAATCACGTTTAAATATAAGTAAAAACATAATAATTATAATTTACAAATCCTAGCGTAAAGCGTAAATATACAAAATGTAGGAAGGTATTACTGTCAAGTGTCGAAGAAACCGTGACAACCTCACAAATTTTCGGACGGTGCTATCAACTGTATTTACCCGCCTTCCTCATATTCTGTCGATGTCGCGAATTATACATTGGCATTGTTGATACTTCGTTTGATCTTCTTTTGTCACTAACGATCTATTATTAAATGTATAACAGGAAATCCAGATCAGGAAGATGCAGAAAAATACGATACGCAATACGCAAATTAAACAACTTCAAACAAAGCAAAGTAATGTTAAAATTATTTTAGAAAATGAAGTAACATTGCTAATTTCTTCTACAAATAATTTTAATGAACTTGCTGATAATATTTCACAGAACCACTTAATTTTAAAATCACGTGCATTAGAAATTAAAGATTTTTCTCTGCGGAACGAGCTCTAGCGAGCGAAATTTGCTCGTTACACAAAATAGTACTTTTCCCAACTGGTTACAATAGCTATTAAACAAACATGATGTTATTTCAAATGACCAAAATATATCAAACAATTTATACCGTACTTGATAAAATAGAAGTATCTTTTGCTAAACTTAATATTCTGCATAATTTAATTATAAAGCTAAACGAATTATTATCTGAACTTAAAAGTAGTATGAATACTTAAATGAGGTAAACTTACCTTTTGAACCCAAATTAGAAAATATACCTACTTCTTGCTTTTGAAAATAAATATTATAAATATTATAAGTTATTCAAAAGACTACAAAATAATCTTTATACTACAGATTCGATAAGTAGAACCTAGGATTTATCAATATACTTAACTATATCTAGTTCCAATTGAAAATAATAATAATAAAAATGATATTAAGTACCAAAGAATAACTAAGTATATAGCTATAAGTGAACACTATTTCGCTCTTTATAATGATAAAAGTAACGAAATATCAACAGAAGAGTTTATGTGTATAGATTTGTGTATATATCAACTACTCGAAACTCAACTTGGAATATCAAAGAAATGAAATACATATATAAACATAATATTCCCGTTAATGTTTTCAAAATGGATCGTAATACTATACTTAATTTATAATTTTAGTTCTCGGTATTCCATACCTGATATTATTATAGCAAACATATTTCCAAGTTCATAAAAACTAATTCAAATTCAAATGAAAACAATTCAAACATAGTTTGTTGAAAAAATACTCAAAGGATAAATTTTCAGTTAACATGAAAGGAGTTAACAATCCCACATTGTAAGTTATAGACTTATAATAATAGAACTGCATAGTGCATACTGCAAAGTCAAGAATAGATAACACCGACATTATAAATAAACTTTCATGCATTTGTAATTCACTTTTTGCTCGAATCTGTTACTGTTAGTTTGTCAGTGTCTCTGGAAATAAAATTTGTCTTTTAAAAAATTTGTTTCGCTTAACCCGAATCGAAGTTCACGGGATCTTACTTTGCTCGTCTCATAAATACCACACTGGATACATAAAATCACACTTTTATTAACTGGTTACATAAATAACTATTGAGAATGCAAATGCAATAATCACATTTTTGGTGTGCTATTCAGAAATAGGAACATTTTTTTAAATAAAACGTGGAACAGAGTCATAAACAATACTTCAACTTACCTACCGAACTTATAATATTATCTACAATCTCAACAACAAAAATAAAACTACAATGAAAAAACAAAAAGCTATAATAGCACTACGTATTGTTCAATAAAAATGTGAAATAATCTAATATTAATTAATAATCTATAAACGCAACAAACACAAAAATATCCACGAAAAAGTCAACGAACTCAATGACACTAAATTGCAGTGTAGCTGTAGCTGTGTAGCTAATTGCTGTAGCGCTGACGTCTTAATACTCTTACTTACAGGTAAAGCAGGCAGCAGGCACCACTCAAAACTACTGCTTCGAGCTGGGCCTTATGGCAATGAGTGGTACTGTAGTACCAGTGATGTCCAAAGGCCATATACAGTATTATGTAATGTTTTCTCAAGATTGTATACAGAATTTATCAAAATATCACAGAATAGGACAGGGGAGAGAATGGAATACGACTTTAAACGACTAGAACTTTATTTCTGGATATTATAACTTATAATGTAGGTACAACTTACCTACTTACTTGCGAATATGTCGGTAGTGTTATTTCTCGATATTTCAGTACTTCATTGTACACTCGCTCGCACACACATATATATATATATATATATATATATATATATATATATATATATATATATATATATATATATATATATATATATATATATATATATATATATATATATATATATATATATATATATATATATATATATATATATATATATATATATTTAGAGGACTATACTGGCACCTGGACAACCTCGCACTCCTAGCCCGGTAACTTTAAAAACTGCTCCGTTTTCAGGACGTGGCAGCTTTTGTCCGGGGTACTCAAAACAGCCAGTTGTAACGTAAAGCTCATCCAAATTTTTACCACCAAACGCAACAGAGGTGACCTAGGAAGGAACCTAGTTAGTTATATTATCATATTTTAACATAATTAGAAAAAAATTGCGGGTTAATATCGAAATCTTGCTTTACAGAACCTAAAAAAATATCATTTGTCTATCATGTTGTGCCTTCCACCGCCGCTAGACTTAAATCTAAAGAAGTGGCCTTCACTACCATGGCCCGCCTCAAATCTGTTATACAACTAAACTAGATACTAGAAAGAAGAGCTGTGGCCAAACTAGATACCGCCTGTAGACCGAGGCTGTCAAAACGATGCCCCTGTTACAGGCATGTGCAGATGCTATTCCCCCTCGGCTTGTATTTGATACCTTAACTATACAAACCAATGACGCAGATGAGACCGCCGTTGAAGGTGTAAACTATGTCTTCATAAATAGATCATTGAGGAAAGAAATTACAAATGATCAAAACACCCACAATAAATTTAAGAAGTTATGAGATGAAACAAGTAGCTGCCGGCTGGCTACAAATCTAGAGATATGCCAGCGAAGAGACAGCAAGAAATTATCTAGCAAAGTCTAAAGGAAACCGACGCTTCATAATATGAATCCTAACTGGACACTGCCGGGCAAGAAAACACCTCCATAATATAAGGCAATGTAGGAGGATTTTGGGAGAGCGTTGGCCAATTTTAGGGAAGTAGGCAACATCATCACCTTTATCACAACAGTAGGCTGGTTGATGGCCCAGGCGATTCCCCGCGGGGGAAGTACAAGCGGCCCAATGGGGCCTAGGCGCAGTGGACTTTTGATCCGCACTCCGTACAAATTACAGAATACAGAGGCCCTACTCGGTACGTTTGTTGCGTTATTTAATGGAACCGCAGCTACAGGATCAGTCAATTACTTTTTTTCGTCCATGCAACAGTACCTAAAATGCTTTACAAATTTAGGTCGATTACCTGCTCAGCTGGTAAATTCAGTGTATACAAAAGAGTTTCAGGCTTTTGTGGATTAATTTTAATCACTCTGGAACCATTGAACACAGCTACCCACAAGTTTCCGTCTGTATCAATTGCCATTCCATCGCCAAATCCGGGAATATCATTTCTTGATAAAGTGAATATGGGTTTTCCGTCAGCTGGAAGCCAAAACAGATAATTCGGTAAAATAAATTAGCTTAAGCAGGGGATTTACGAATTACTACGGAATAAATATTTGTGCAATAAGTTAGGAAACGTGATTTTTTGTCCATCAGGAGTAGGTTTGTTGATCGAGGCGCCAGTCGACGTAAAAAAGAACAAACTTTTTAAAGCACTATTAAAAAAAGCATTAAAGCTACTAGCAACTAACTAGCACCAACTTCAAATAATAATTTTTTGTAGGCACTAGATAATGAGTTGATGATATAATAAATGGAAAAAGCATAGGGGACTGTAAGGGAAAACGACATAGTTAGCAAAATGAGACACGAACGGTACCAAGGGGCAAAATTGCATATGATTGCGTAAGGCAAAATAACTATGAACCAACTATAGTAAAATAACCATAGTATATAAATATAAAATATAAATATAAGTAAAATAACCAGAACCATAGTAAAATAACCGTAGTATATAACCATGAACCAAAAGAATTATTTTTATGTTTTATTTGTGATATTTTTTAAAACAAAGACAATAATATATTTTTTTAGAAAAATTGTTTATATTTTGGTACAAGAAATTTTTCATATACCTATTTCATATATAAATAAATATAGGGTGTATGTCATTTTGCCTACCTACTGGTAGGCAAATTGACACTTTGAAGTACATTTTTAATGCTCCGTTTTCCGTATGTACTTTGATTTTTCTGCTTTAATTTCTTTGAACAAAGTAGAATGATATTAAAGATATTTTAGGCACCACAACAACAATTTTAATTTTTTGTCATATAACATATGTCATTTTGCCTCACCTTCCCCTACATTTATAATGGAAATTTGATATCACATGGAAAAGTACAGTTTTCACTGCAACAGTTATTAAAATGACGCCTAATTAATTTAATTTGAAACTAATAAATAATAAAATTATGGGGACCTTTAATCTTAAAGATATTCACAGGTACATACAGGTACGGTTTAAAAGAAACAAAATACAAAACAATAAACACTGCATTCATTTTAAAACTTACCACCCCCTATAATTGAACCCCCTTTTCATTGCGAATACAGCAGTGCATTATTTTTCGAAATCGGTTGAGATTTTAAAAAATTACTCAAATTGCACAATAAAACCCACAACCCTCTGGAACTGAAGAACCGAAAAATATTTGAGAATTCTGCGGGACTCGTCGATTTTTATTTCAGGGAGGTGACATTTTTGACAGTCAAGGAGTCTTGATATAATCATCACCCTAACCTCAGCAACCCCAAATTAAAATTTTTTAATAGAACTACCCCACAGGTTATACAATTTGAAAGCCCTGTTCATAGTATAGTCCTCGAAGCCTCAAATTGTGATTTTCGTTTGCACTTTAAGATTAAAAGCTAAAACCAATTTTAGATGATTCCCCATTATTAGAACTATGCAAAATCCGAAGACGTCAAAAAAAGTCCTGTACGGGGTGGTTGTACGGAATGAAATGTGAAAATTACCCTAAAAATGATTTTCGGATATTTGGATCTAAAAAAAACAGCTGAATAGTTACCCAGAAGTACCATTTACCTCAGATCACTAGAAATATTTTTAAAAAAATATTGACTATCCCATAACACACGTTGTTAAATGGGAAACCTTAATACTCAAAACGCTCCAGTGAAAAGTGTCTAAACATTTTACGCATGCTCTACATCTAACCTGCTGTAACGTTTTTATATGTGGTGCAATTAAAAAATACCCTGGAATAACATTGTAGAACAGAGTTTCCCGAGTCTGTAGGATATTTCACTTTTTGATTTGGATAATTTGCAATTTTTTACAAATTTTTATTAGAGCGCGCACACGGTGCTGATCAGGTCGAATATCGCTTGCGGTATCCAGATCGGCAGTTCATTGTCGTCGAATATCATATATTTCTCTCTTGTGCGTAGATTATATCTCTTCTTGCAGTAGTTTCTGATGGTTGGAAACTGTTTTTTATATGCGGACAGTGCAGTTTTTATCGTCTGTACGTCTGTCAGTTAAACGTCTTTTAACGGTTTTGTTGGGCTATTGTTGTTGACAGTTTCTGACTATTTCAGACAGCTTGTATTGCAAGAACAGAACTTTTGAAATTATATAATTATTGTCAGTGGCGGCTCATCAGGGGAGGCTGAGCCTCGCCTGCCTCCCTAGTGGATATAGGAGCATCCTCAATTTTATTATTATTTTTTAATAAAATCTGCAAATAGTGCTAAAAAATATATTTTAAGCCTCTGTTAAAAATAATACTAGCTGCCACTGATTATTGTTGAAATAAGTAACGTTACTGAAATATGAAAAGATTCCAGAAATATTGTTTTTATATTTATATATATAAAGAATATTTAATCTGATTCAAATTCCACCCCCGATATTTCCTCTGGTGTATTACAAAGAGTATCTTGGAGGTTTTTGGTATAATGTTAGTTTTGGCATGTAGATATTTGTCACATACATTTGCAGGACCCAATACAATATAGATTATTTTTTGTGCAAGAACATTTAAATCTGGAACAGCCTGAAAAAGACAATGATTTGATTAATATGGAGGGAAACAAACTCGAGTATTAAAAACAAACCTATTTTACAATTACATGTCGTCAATATTGATGTATTACTAGGAATTGCGGGTTTTGTAGTGAGAATTGGAACAAGGGCATTTGGAACACGTTCGCAACCATTTTTCAGAGGATCTACATAAGGCATTGGATGGTGGCTATTAGTACAAATGTATGTTTGGTAGTTCACGCGTAGACAGTGCTGATAAAGACTATCTTCGGTGGGAGGTAGTTTGTTAATATTTTTTGATATTTTCGAGCAATGTTTTTAATTTTTTCCTCTGTGTTGGTGGTCATTACTTGACAAAGTTTTTTGTATGCAACCTCTTTTGGCAAAACAAACATAAATTAATATCAAATACGCCTACCGAACGCGACATGTAAGATGGAATTTCTTCATTTGCACCAGCATCACATGAAAACAATTTCTCACATTTATTTATGTATACAGCGATATTTGTGGAGCTAGTAACACTATTGTAACATTTTTATGCCACTGAATATTGCCACCCCGTTGAACGTCATTCAATTTGTAAAAAATCTCGTGCACATTCGAATTTTTGTCTCTTCCTTTACTGGCTTCAAATCTCATTTTGACGCTACCAATAATTTTTTTCATTTTCTGTTGGCTCAATTAACTTTCTTCCCTCTTGACAAATAATACACCGAATACATACCTTTCTTTCCTTCTGACACGTTAGCTTGATTTTTGATTCTAAATCACTGTCAGAACTACTGCTAATCAAGAGACATATATTCATGTTCGAGGAAGTTCTATCTCTATATCTACAATACGAATAATACCTGTATAAATATAATATAAAATACGTACAAGACAAACATACATGGATCAGAACGAACTATTATTTAAAATCGCCTATTCTTTTTCCGTACAGAATAATCACTGCACCACCGTGCTACCTGTTTAACTAATATAATTTAAAGATGGCTCGGTAAGAATAATTAAACAGATACACAGAGAGAAATATACGATATACGAGACAAATATACGATAAATAAATATTCGATATACGATATTCAGATACACAAGAGAGAAATATACGATATACGAGAGAAATATACAATAACCGGGCTGGTCATGTTCTGGCTACCGCAAGCGAAATTCGACCTTAGTCAAGCCCGTGCACGCGTTCGAATAAAAATTCTTAAAAAAGTCGCATATCATCCAAATGAAAAAGTGAAATATCCTACAGACTCAATTGGATCACATATAAAAACGTTACAGCAGGTTAGATGTCTAAAATATTTAGAAACATACCTAAAATATTTAGAAACTTTTCACTAGAGCATTTTAAGTATTAAGGTTTCCCATTTAACAACGTGTATTCAATAATTTTTTTTACATTTACAGTGATCTGAGGTAAATGGTACTTATGTATAATTATTCAGCTGTTCTTTTAGATCCAAATATTCAAAAATAATTTTTAGGGTAATTTTCACATTTCGCCCCCTACAGCCACCACGTACAGGACTTTGTTTGACGCCTTCGGATTTTTCATACTTCTAATGGAGGGGAATCATCTAAAATTGGTTTTAGCTTTTAATCTCAAAGTGCAAACGAAAATCTTGATACCCTCGTGGACTAAACTGTCATGGCCAATACAGCAGTGCGTCATTTTTATATATCAAGACTCATTGACCATCAAAAAGGTGCATATATTTGTATTGGAATTAGAGTTGCAGAAATTTTCAGTTAACAGAGAATGTAGCCATTTAAATGAAAAATAAGCAACATAAGAAAAACGCTTGTCTTGTTCTACGAAGAGGTATATAAAAGATATAATTAATAGATCGGAAAAATGGGGATGATGTAAAACAGGAATGGTATGTTGATGAATACAATGAATTCTTATAAAAAAAAACTAGTGCAGAGGAAAATTATGAAGAATATTCAAGTGTGAAGGTAAATGGAAGAAATGTTTAGAATTAAATATTGCCAAAAATGGAAAGTTTACAAATAATCATATTAGGAAGTTTTATATGAGGGATGTTTATTGAAAATAGGGATAAACGATTTGACTATAATTTACTATAAAGAGTCAACTGAGCTGCAGTAATGAAATAAAAGTTAACATTATTTTTTGAACAATTAGCAGGTGATTTTCAAGGTATATAAATACGATATGATAAATACTCAGAGTATTCTACAAAAACAAGTTAAATAAAGAAATTTATCAAACTAATCAAGGTGATCAAGACTATCAGTATAAATAATCCTACTACCAACTAGATATAAAGTAAAAAATAAGAATATAATATCTCTCTTAATATTCTTGAACAACGATATGCAAACACCAAAACCGATATATCTACGGCAAAATCCTTCAGTGAACCTAACTGAACTCCAAGTGAAGTCTAACTTTTCTTCCAAGGTAAAAAACCAGAATTTTAAGAACACAAAGTATAATACATGAAATTAGGATAAATAACTTAATACGAACATTAATAAGAACATTATATAATCTTACCTATAGTTCCTTTTTCTATGTCAAACAAATATTCGTCTATAGTTCCCTTTTCAGAATCAATAAAGTAGAATGTCTTAAGTTCTTCATTAAAAGCAAGCCCATTCGATAGCGTAACTTTATCTATAAATTTAGTAAATTCTTTATTTTGGAAACTGTAAAAGGACCCTTTTTCTTTTTCAATGTTTCCCTCTTGGAACTGACCCGCTGTTCCTAAAATCATACCATAGCTAGGTACACAATGAAATTTAATCGAGACACAAAAGGATGATTAAAATTAAGTCGGATGCACCAGAGGCGAGATAGTTCACGCTCTAGTACCTATACGTTACGTGCAGAACACGAATATATAAAAAAAATAGGAAATAGTTATCTTGGTTAAAGAACATACCTAGAGTTAAAATCTTAAATAATAGTAACAATATTTATATATTTTATATCAGGAGTAGAATGAAAATCGTATATCTTTAATTAAATAGATAATTTCTTTATCTTAATACTATCGAACATATTCGTAATAAAAGCGTAATTTAGTCATAATATACAGTGGAAATTACAAATTCCTAGAACAGTATATGTGCTAATAGCTGTTAGTATTTATAATCAATTGAAATAGTACTGATTCATAATTTTTATTTGTGTATTTTGAAGAATAAGAAATACAGAAACTGTTCTACATACCTACCCATAATCTTCCTGAAGAATCACATTTACCATCATTGAGTATATTCTTCATCGTTTCTGGAGTATTTTCCACCTCAGTAATTTTTTCCATGTCTGAAATTTTACCGCTTTCGCCGTCCCATGTTATAACAGCTAAAGCACGAGTTTCCAGAGCGACAAGAAATTTGTTAATCTTGCCTCTCACTGGAATGATTATTGATGTAGATATACCTGTAAAGTCATCGAAAATGATATCCTGGGACCATATTATCACAACCATCTATTGACAAGATTTTATAATACTACTAGTTACAAAAACAATTTTTATTTTTTATTTTAATAGGTATAATTAGATGCCACGTATTGTGTACACGTTACCATCAATATCACAGGTTTAAAAAAATATTGCCTGTCTTTGTGACAATTGCAAATCCTTTGCCGTATTCTTATTTTACGAGTATATTTGGAAACTTTATAAAATTAGTTATATAATAGGGTGGCATATTATCCTATTTTAAACGATTAGGTGAGATTATCGTATTTATCCTAATTTAAACGCGTCGAACGAAGTGAAAGTGTTTTGGTGTTTCTGGAAACTACTCCGAGTGTTAATGCTAGTCATGACAGTCGTCGAGAGTCGTTTCTTGGAAGCTAGGGATATTTAATGGGTTCAAATGCTCTTCCCATTGTAGATTCTGAGAAAACTGAGAAAGGAAGTTAATATATAGGAGAGAGAGGCATATTGACGTGACTTGACTGGACAAGACTTGACTGGACAAGACTTGACTGGACAAGACTTGACTGGACAAGACTTGACTGGACAAGACTTGACTGGACGCGACTGGACTGGACTGGTTTTATGCGAAATGACCCTTTACTCTCACTGAAAGTTACATATACTACCTAATAATAGATATGCCTTTGTGTTTCTGACAATCTGAAATTCTTTTTCTATAGTTTGAAGTCACACAATTATTAATATTGCAAAGAATTATTTTATGAACGTGGTAAGAGAGTTTGAATTTACCGCCAAATATTCCGAATATTCAGAAATTTCCGCTGCTACTATGTATGCCTTGGTTATTTGACCGCAAGAAAGAAACAAGGCTGCTCGTTGCCAACAGTTATGTTCACAAGGATGAAGATATCTGGTTTAATTTTCTCCGACGAAAAATTGTTCAAGTCATGCCACGATGGGTCACTTCGTGGGTATAGACCAAGAAATTCGTGGTACGAAGAACGATATACCAAGCCAGTTTCGTAGCGGTCGTTTTTCTTTTAATATGTAGGCATGGATAAGCGCGGCCAGTTCAGGAGTCTACTGGCATATGGAAGGAACGCTAAATGGCGAACATTATAGACATTTGCTGCAAAACATTATGTTACCATCGATGTAGCAATTGTATCCAGTCCAGACAATTTTACCTTCCAACAGGATAATTGCCCAATGCACAACTGCAGATTAATGCGGGACTGGTTTTTGAACAACAACATTCAAGTTTTGCCTTGGGCATCCAGAAATTCCGATCTCAATCAAATTGAAAACATTTGGGTACGATTGGTCAATGAAATTCATATCAGAAATTTTCTGCCGCAAAGCAAGGAACTTTTGTTGCCGTCGAGAACGCTTGGAAAAATGTGTATGCAGATTACTGTCGAACGTTGGCTCATTCTATGCCAAGACGCTTTGAAGCAGTAATTGCTAGCAATGGAGTACCTATTAAATATTGATTTTATAATAAAGTGTTAATTGATTTAATTTGTTTGTTTATTTTACGTTACAGCTATATTTTAAAAATAAGAATTAAAATTAATAATTGTGTGACTTCTTATGGCTTTATTCGGATATTTTTTCTGATACCAAATTACTTGATTTTAAATACTTTTAATAAACAATCCTGAAAAACTCAGCTGCTAAATTCAGGGGCTAAATTTAAATTCTAAGACGTTGTTACTTTTCCATGTCTGACGCCTCAAATGGCCTCAAATATATTTAATCGACAAATATTTTGTTTTTTTATAAAAAAAACTTTTAAAACGAAAGACTACTTATATTAATATTTTTCTCGCATCAAATTAATGAGTTTGAGGAGAACCCAAAAAAGAATTATGACTGGAGATAAAGAACACATAGGTACCATACAAAGTCTCAACGGTAAAGTAATCATAATTTTAGGCTTGAGCCTTAGGACTATTATTAGGCGAAATATATAATACACGAAGGCCATAATAATATGAACTCTCCAGCTTCTGTACTGACCATTGTGGTTGAAATGAAGGGTAAATATATTAATTATGATTACAACAACAAAAATCCAATACAATGTAAACAAACACATCAGGTTTTGAGGTTGATTGAGTTCAAGAACCATACTAGGTTATATGGTTCTTGGAGTGAATTCACATTGATTCCACCAAAAACATGGCATCTCAGGTACATACGCATAAAAATAAAATATGGCAGGGAAGCATATAAGAGTAGTTTCTGTGTCCCATTATCGCAGGAAGATTTCTTCATATATTTGACCATAACATATTTATTACACTCACCTAGATCAACTTTGATAGTTTTTCCTGCAGCAGGTATATATCTGTAAACGCATTTTTGTAGAATATCCACGAAATAAAGGCTTTGGGTGGTTTCATCCCAGTGGGGGCCTTCTGCCAATGTACAATTCTCAATTACTATCTCAACTTTTGGTACCATCGCAGACAATGCTCCTGTAACATCCAAATAGATATAATCCTAGTTTCTACAAGTAGAACAGTAATGAACAGTCCATGAACAATCACACCCAATGACCTGTCAGCCAATGAGCATTCAAGGAAAAGTCACACCAAAAAACAACCTGACCCGACACAAACGATACAGATAGAGTTAACATAAGCTCTTGAACTAAATAAATATCAAGGCATTATAGTTAAGTGTTGATATTTTCTTCATAGAGGACTACGATTAGGTACATGTTATCAAAATATTATATAATATGTTATGCCTACTGCTTATATAGTCAAATCAAAAGATTTTATAAGATTTTCACAAGATTTTTATTTTATCCATATCAATTGTTTCACTCTTACAATAGCTTCTTAGATGGTGAGTATAAAACTAGGCACTTTTCAAACGACTGATGATGTCAAAATTGCGTAAGTAATAGAAATGTAGACAAATTTGAGAAAAAAAATTGGTTGTCATAGATTTTAGTAGGTATCACATGTTTTAAATTACTAATTATTTATTTAAGGTACTTTTGCGGATCATACCCTAGTATAACACTTAGGTAATCCCTCCGAAATTCAACACTAATAAATTAAACTGCCGACACTAGGTATACAACCGATAATGTTGCCTTCATATTTATTTTTTGATGGCAAAGAATGTGAAAGTTAGTATTACGTTGCAGTGTTAAAATAGATAATAAAATTTTTGTGTTGTGCTAAATTGGTAATAACGTGCTTACATGTATAGCGATAATACGCCTTCACTTATTCACCATTCTCGTGACTATAGCGAAATCTGTTGTATAAAAATGTGGCTTCAGTTTTAGTATATCTAATCATGCAACATTTACGCATTATCTAAACTGAATTGCTCTAATCGAATTAGGAGGTAGACAATGATAGACAATGATTTTATCAAGGTTTGAGAATTTGCGCATGACTGCATATATTCAAGATCTCAAACGTCATGTGGGATTAGTTATATAGTTCATTGCGGTAGGTAATATAAATATATTAATTTATGGCTATTAGCATAGTATGCTATTACATGCTATGCATAGTATTATTGAATGAAGGAACAGTCAAGAAACCCTACGGCTATTTTATATTTTATTATTACTCGAATTTTTGTTATGTTACTATTATGTAGATGTATATTTATAATAAGTATCTATATATGTACGTATATAACTGCATTTCCAACTGAACATAAAAATCGATTCTAAATAAATTTAACAGTTACCAAAAAAATCTACAAAAATTACAAAAAATAATTGTACATTGAATTGTACATTGGCAGAAGGCCCCCACTGGAATGAAACCACCCAAAGTTATCCAAAAATACAATTTACAATTGAAAACGAATCAGAAAATAAGATAAATTTCATAGACTTAACTGTTATAGCTAATAAAACTGAAATATTGACAAAATTGAATATAAAACAACATGGTCTGGTAGATATACCAATTTCAACTTCAAAAAAAAACAACCACAACCATAAAAAACGGAAATAATTGGTATTGCAGACAGATCAATAAAACTAACGTCTGCCATTTTTAGAAAAGAATGCATAGAAAAAGCAATAAATGTTTTAATAATTAATAATTATCCTTTTTCTCTAATCAACAAAATTTTCAAAAACATAATTCACAGATACTACAATTCTCAACCATCACTAATCGATACAACTAATACTCATAAAACATATATTGTCTTACCATATATACCACAACTATTAGAAAATATTTCAAACATTTTAAAAACATAATATTCACACAACTCACAAAAATACAAACAACTTAAAATTCCTTTACACAACATTAAAAGACAAAAATCCACTTCATAAAAACTGTATATACAAAATTCTATGTAAACAATGTGATGAAGTCTACATTGGTCAAACAATACAACTTCTTGAAGAACGTTTAAAAGGTCACAAATATTCAGCTAATATTACAGCTCTAAAAAACATTCCAATGAAACAGATCATCAATTTAATTATGAAAATGCTATTATTAATAAAGTGCAAAATTATAAACACGGCTAATTATTGTATCAATTTACAATTGTGAATCTACAATCTACAATTTGTTAATATAAAAATATTAAATAAATTAACAAAAAACATTATCACCTACTTACTATAAATATATTATATCTACATAATATTAACATAACTAAAATTAGAGTAATAATAAAATATAAAATAGCCTAAGTTCGTAGGGTTTCTTGACTGTTCTTCCGTACGATAGTAATCGAACAGTCTAGTAACCTTAACAATGAATGAAAACTGTCATTTTTGCCTGCATCAAATATGTCATAAAAAAATCCTCTTTTGAAAAAGGCCCAAAAAGGGACCTAAACGTTAAGTAATATAATCAGTCGTTTTATTGCTACCATCCCACAATAAACCCTCTAAATATATAATATATATATATAAATATATATATATATATATATATATATATATATATATATATATATATATATATATATATATATATATATATATATATATATAAACCATCCAAAGATAAACCCTCGAAATATATAGATATATATATATATATATATATATATATATATATATATATATATATATATATATATATATATATATATATATATATATATATATATATATATACATATACCTATATATACAGGGTAGGGTGAACCCAGGTTGTTGGTATCCTTTTCTGCCGTTTTTAAAAAATATCAGTGAATATACAGGGTGTTCTATATCTCCTGGAGAGCAACTAACATTCTTATTTTACATGGAACACCCTATATTTTGAAATTCGGAAAGGGCGCAAACTTTTGAGACAAAACCATGTTTCGCACCCTAGGCTAAACCCTCAGGTTGCAGAGATATTTGCCATTTTAAGACAAAAGTGACAGATTGAAAGGTCTGGAAGGAGCTTTATAACTTTTTTCACATAATATATCTAAATTTAATTTTTGGCATAGCGTAAAAACATAGTGGTCTAACTTCTTTAATTAAAATATAATCGAAAATAATATACCAAGTGTTACATTTTCCATGCCACATTTGGCTAATTTAAAACTGCAAAAACATTTTTTTTTTCAAATAGAACACGCTGTATTTTTTTTGGACATTCACTGATATTTTATTCTGTACATTCCCTGTACATTCACCGATATTTTAAAAAAACGCAAAAAAAGGATACCAACAACCTGCGATAACACACATTTTTCTCTGATAAATGGCAAAGGCGCTACAGACCAAATACGTAATAATAATAAGTAATAATAATAACTAATAATAATAAGTAATAATAATAAGTAATAATAATAATAATATCACACATTTGCATTTCCCGACATCAGCTGTCAGGCCTGTCAAACTTTTTGTTTTCGACCTTCTACAAATGTACCTAATAGTTATTTACCTAACAAGTGTGGGAAGCGATATATTTCCGCACGCTGTGCTTTAGTTTACTCATAAACTTTCTACGTTTTTATACCAATGCTATAATTTTTATAAATGTCATTTCATTACAAACAATAAAAATAGTACAAAATATAAATATCGAAAAATTAAATGTTTTTCACTTTATTATAACTATGTATCAAAAATATATGAAATATATGGTAATCCATATTATACTGCGCACGTGCGGTAAAGTACTTTTTCCTACACACATTATATTTTTTACCGCACGCTCGTATGATTTTTTTTACATATTATTGTTAAATAAATCTGTCTATCTATTTATCTATCTATCTATAACAAATTAAATAAATATTAGACAATCATTTTTAATTCCACTGTTCTTAAAAATACATAAGTCATATAGATTAAGGTAAATGAGCGCGGGATGTATCGAAATTAATATGAAATAGCTTTGTATACTTGTCTAACGATTTATGACCGATTTCGCGTTATTAGTTTGACGCGATAAACAACTACCTTAAGTGATTGTTTTTCAAGAAACCAAATTTCCGAAACTAATTCAATTTGTGGAAAATTCTTTCCATTTTTTAAAAAACTTAATTTCGTCATGAAATTTTAAATTTTTTCGCTGGTTTCTTTTAACAGCAACGAATTCGTAATAGGCTCAGCTGGGTAGTTACAGTATTTAATTCTATGGGTTATCTAATGTTACAGGAGCAGAAAAAGGTCACGGTATTCCAAAAACTTCATGAATATAGTACGAAAACGTACTGCCTGTCAGATTTTAATTATAAAATGTCGAGATAAAAATAAATGCAATTTAGTGATAGTTTAATTAAATTGTATCAATAATTAAAGAAAGTGACCCGGGGTTAATTAAATTTGCTAATCTATTCCTATAAAAGTATGAAGGAAGCTACTTTCTGTCAAACAACTTGAAGACGATGGCACCAGTTATCGAAATCATCACAGAGAGAGCTACTCTTGGAGAAGGTCCCCACTGGGATGAGGCCACCCAAACTTTGTACTACGTTGACATTTTTGGACAAACCCTCAATAAATATGTGCCGTCTACAAACAATCACACCAAAGTTAAGATAGGTAAGAGTTTTTATTTGTTGCATTTTGTAACTTTGAATATATTAATATTAGCTGCACATCAAAAGAATTGAGTTTCTTTTTCAATTTCTTTATCCTCTCATTTATCATATATATGTACTTAGGTAGGTATAAATTCGCTGCGACCGATTTTTCAGAACTCATACTTATAAATATTTAATACTTATAAACCGAATGTTTTGGACTTTTGGATATACTTATTTACTTTGCAGACGGTTGCTAATTGCAACGTTATCAGATTATGCATGGTCGCTGGTCGCATATAGTAACTATCTTCCTCTTACATATAAAAATTGTATATGACTATCTCATTATTTAAGATTCGCGACCTCCACGTTAAGACTGTTTTTGACTATACATATTTGATGCAATGTATTTCAGAATTTGATGCAGATGTATTGATTCCAATGTATTTCAGAAGGGGGACCAGTTGGTCTGGCAATACCAGTTGAAGGCACTGGTGATAAGTTCGTGGTTGGACTAGGCCGTAAATTAGTGGTGGTAACATGGGATGGCGTAAGTGACAAAATATCTAACATTGAGGAGCTCGTGGAAGTTGAAAACCAACCAGGTTTTACTAACAACAGATGGAATGATGGAAAAGCCGACCCTACTGGTAGACTGTGGGCAGGTAAAATATTACTGTGTTGAAACTTAATGCTCATACTACCTCGGAAATAGCTGGTTATGTTAAAACCCCAAAACTGATATCGGTACCTGCCAAAGTTGATTTAAAATTCCTCCATTTTACTCCTTGAAAATGCGTATTTGAAAAATAACGTCCATTATTACGCGACACGTAATTGCAGCTTGCAGCTTGCTTACTTCAGTCATTCATTGCATTCATTCTGTTACTTGTTCGTAATTAGGTACCATGGGTCCCGAACCTGAAATTGGAAAACTGGAGAAAGAAAAAGGAGCCTTGTACACGTTAATCGGAAAAAATAAAGTAAAAACTCATTTGACCAAAGTCAGCATCGCCAATGGATTGGCATGGAATGTTCAGCTGAAGAAAATGTATTACATCGATTCTCCTAGAAGAACAGTTGACCAGTACGACTACAATATCGAAAAAGGAGAAATATGTAAGAATATAGTGTTATATATTTCGTATATATTTCATTTAACAATTAGGTAATAACTTTATTTGAACAGGCAACCGAAAACCGATATTTAACTTGGATCATCATGATATCCCTGGAGTTCCCGATGGAATGACTATTGATGCAGATGGTAATCTCTGGGTAGCTGTTTTTGATGGCGGACGTCTTCTACACGTTAATCCAAACACTTCGGAGTTGCTAACAACAATTACCTTTCCTGCTAAACAGGTAAAATACATATATTCATTTATAACACTCGGAGTAGTTTCCATAAACACCAAAACACTTTCACTTCGCTCGTTTCGCCAACCAAGTTGGCATCATCCGGAGACTTGGCATCATCCGGAGTTTTTAATCGTCTCCGGATGATGCCAACTTGGTTGGCGAAACGCGCGTCGAGCAAAGTGAAAGTGTTTTGGTGTTTGTGGAAACTACTCCGAGTGTTATAGTTACATCAAAGGTTGCAGCCCTATCCAGTAATATTCATTTATACTTATAGCTTTTGCTAGATATTATTTTATGTACTTAGCTATATTGCATACGATATAAATAGATATTAGGTAGGTCCTTACAATTTTTAAATATATTTTACAGATAACTTCTGCAGCATTTGGTGGACCAAATTTGGACGATCTTTATGTAACCAGTGCTCAACTAGTTGTGCAAGGCGTAAGACAGCCCCATCCAGCTGGCGCCGTCTTTAGAGTAACTGGAACTGGTGCCAGAGGACTACCAGGAGTTAAAGTGAAATTGTAAATTGACATGAACTACCTATAGTTACCTAATAAACATGTTTCACTGGCACTCGTGTTCGTTTATATATTTTCACGACTGTAACAATGACGGATATTAGCTATATGTACACCTAGATATAAACGTATACCTACTTAGGTATCTTTCACATCTAGGTACTTAATTACATGATGATTTCTCGGGTATTACCACATTGAAACAAGGTTTTCATATTGTGTATTTTATTAGATTTTTTATTTTTCCAAAGGAGAACAAAGGGATAGCCTTCCACTACTCACCATATCCATATACCGTATAATGTATATTATATAAATCGATATTAATTTGATTTTTAGATTTCTTGATTTTACATAATCATTAAAATTTGAAGCCTGCTACAATTTTTCAAAAAGTTAATACATTGAAAATTGTTCGCCCCTGAAGAACGTTGGTAGGTATACAGAAATACACATACACGTCACAGTTTTGATCTCTAAGTGGCCAACAAATTGGTGCTTATTACAGTGCTTTCATATTCATACAGTCTATAAAAGATAATGGCGACAATGGAGGTCCTATTTTTAATGGTTCTTCAGATTATCTTCAATATCATTGTTTAACAATAAAATAAATGCTGATATAATGTAGAACAACTTAAAAGATGGGGATGTTCAGCAAAACATTTTGATAATCTACAGCAGATCCAGTGAAATAAAAATTCAAATTTCTCTGAATATGATGACGTGGCCGTGGCTCAACTGTATTGTCGTCACAACTTTAAAGTTTATCAGCTCGAACGTGAACGAGCACTACTCTCTAGTATACATACTACATACAGTCGTTCGATGAGTGGCAGGGGATTTGTGTCTGTGATTTAACTTGACATATAAAATGTTGTCTACATCACCACAGCATAAACACAAAAGTACTTCTCTTCTGTGCAAAGATTAGGGAGACCCTAATCTTTGCTTCTGTGTCTATGGCACAGCTTACGTTAGGCATTTAGGTAAGCTGTGTCTATGGTTTATTTAAAATTTAAACGTCAAACGTGAACGTGAGAGATTGATTTGTGTGCTTTTGTTGACATATGTTTAATAGTTGGCTTATAAATAAAAATGGTTAGAAATGCGATCGCAGATGATTTTTTATTAACATATTTAGATGGTATTGCATCGGATAATATATGCACCGTGGGCTTAATCCTAGGCCAGGTAAAATTAACCTAGAAATTTAGATTGCTTATAGATGTTATACATTTTTGCCTTATTTGTAGTCCTGCTTAGGCAAAGACTATATTATCCACTTTGCAAAAACGCCCCTGTATCAACCGGAGCAATATAAAGAGGAGGGCTTTCCTACAGTACACCTTAAGCAAATTACTGATGTGAATGAGACATGGGTGGCAGATCATGCTCGCCAAGCCACTCGAATGTTGCCAGGTGGAATGTATGTGCTCGGAATATTCATCATATCTTCGGAAGATTTACTCAGTCATTTCCACCCCAAAATCAAGTCATTGTTGTTAACAATTCACAAACAACTGGAAGCAAGCCCATATTTGTATGGAAATACAGACAATGAAAAACTGGTTTTAAATTATTCATGCAAAAGTCATAAATATTTTGCTAAATCATATAATGTTGTCACAGCAAGTGTTCAACATGCAGAATTTAAATTTATACCTAACGCAACAAGGTGGCATATTGTACAATGTTGTTTTGAAGTTGACCAAACCAAGTACCTAAAACGGGATGAAGCAGAATGGCCTCTACAGAAACACATGAAAGTAAGTATTAATAAATTGTTGTTTGTGAATGGTTGGATTTAGCAGAGCATAGCGCCTGTGAAACAGGTATATTTTTACATATATACCTACTTCGACTGCACCGACATATATATATCTACACTCTAGGTAGCACTAATACACGCTACTTTCTGATTAATCCAATAGTCCAGTAAATATACGTTTTGCAAAAAAATCGATGAGGGCAAGTTGATTTTTTCAGGGCTGTTTGGGGATTCTGCAGAGTACTGAACCAAAAAATCACACTTGTGCATTCAGCCTTATAGGCTTTTTTATTAGTTATTGAGAAAATTACCTTAATAAATGTTGACATTGTTAAATGTTAAAAAAAATTGACAGCTTGCAGAAACATTAAATAAATGTTAAACATTGACAGCTTGCAGAAGTACTGAGAATAAGAGATATATTTGCGGGAAAACAACACGACCATTGTGCGCATGCTTGCGAGCTTTTGAAAGCACTTTTGTACATTACCCGATGTAACCAATATCGTTATCGAACATTTTATGACCTATAACAAATAACAAAGTTATAATGACACTTCATTGAGCGCAAGTAATAGAGAAGTTCTTACTTACAATTATCATTAGCGCCTTTCAAAGAAAACATTTTTATATGCCTAATAAGCAGTAAAACCTCACATAATAAAGTTACAATGAACATTCATGAAGCAAAATGTTATTATCTACAATTATCTTTAGCTTTTTTTCACATTTTCAAACACTAAAGTTACCGTAGCACCTAAAATAAAATAATTACAAAAACTCGTCAGGCAATGTTGATTATAATGTTATTATCTACAACTTGTTTTTTGGTTCGGTACTCTGGAGACAGTCCCCAAACAGCCCTGATAAAATCAGCCTGCCCTCGTCGATTTTTTTCGCAGCATACGGCAAAATCGGTATATTTAGGTATTGGATTACAACCAATAGTACATTTTCCAGTGGGCAAAATAAAATATATCAAATTTAAACAGGCTAGACGGGTATATTATACATGACCATTAATGCCAACAATGCAAATATAATTGATCCGTTTTAAGATTTATTATGTTTTTTTTGTTATAATGTAATGTATTTTGGTTAGTTTGTCAAGTATTGATATGGCACAATACTCGGCACAATGATTCTGTGAATGAGGTTCCTGACTTACCTGAGACATTTGGAATTGGCTACCAAATCTTAAAACAATTGAATTTGTGCTCGTTTATACCTAGTAAGTTCGACGTAATTTATCAAATTTTTAGACAATAGCTATTTATGTAAACCAGTTGGGACAAGTACTATTTTGTGTAACAAGCAGATTTCTGCGGAAAGAGCGCTAGCGAGGTATATTATATATATTATATAGTTATAGGTATATATTGTATATATATATATATATATATATATATATATATATATATATATATATATATATATATAGATATATATATATATATATATATATATATATATATATATATATATATATATATATATATATATATATATATATATATATATATATATATATATATATATATATATATATATATATATATATATATATATATATATATATATATATATATATATATATATATATATATATATATATATATATATATATATATATATATATATATATATATATATATATATATATATATATATATATATATATATATATATATATATATATATATATATATATATATATATATATATATATATATATATATATATATATATATATATATATATATATATATATATATATATATATATATATATATATATATATATATATATATATATATATATATATATATATATATATATATATATATATATATATATATATATATATATATATATATATATATATATATATATATATATATATATATATATATATATATATATATATATATATATATATATATATATATATATATATACATTATAAAATACATTTATATAGTTTGTAAAATACCAACATTTATTTTAAGGCTATTTTAGAAAACATATATGAGAGTCTCGAAAATTCAGTACTTTTGTTTGATGGAGAATCAAAAGATGGAGATGAATATTTGGAGAATATTAGAAAGAAGAAAAAGGTTCCACGTTCATCCAATAAAACAACTTATCAAGAATTACATGACAATTCTAAACCCATACAGGTTTCAATGTTTGAGATGCATGTAAGTAAAAGTACTGTCCCATATTTTGCCATAATATTTGGCAAAATATGGGTAATTATTATTAGGAGAAGCTGTTATAAGTTCGGGTGTTAAATGTTCAGGGCATCAATAAATTCTAGATGAAGGAATTAAAATATTAATTGCTACTTGCATATGCAAGTAATAAATAATATAGATTCAGCATTGTGGTTTATATTCCAATGTATATTACAATATTCACTTCCTGTATAATAAAGCATTTGGAGGAATTTTGTCTTAAGGAGAAAAAATCAGTGATAATTTAGTTAGGTGGTTGTGGATATCAAAATAGGAATATTGTACTGGCAAACACTTTTTAATTTTGCTGTAACACATGGTGTGACAATTTTCAGAAAATATTTAGACAAAGGTCACAGCCAAACGGAAGCAGATTCCGCTCATGCGTTAATAGAAAGAAGGTTAAGAGGAAGAGAAATTCATCTATCCTGTCAGTACCCAATTTTCACAAAAGAAGCTTGGGAAAAATTATACTAATAATACTATAATATATTTTTTATAATATACTATAAAAAATATACTCCCTTTGAAGTTCATTATACCCATGACTTTTTTAATAAAATATGATAACCGAGAAAGCTTTAAGTACCAACTGTTCGTCCTGACCAAAAAAACATGACCCTAGTGTTAATCAGCTAAAATCTCTGCAATATGCACCAGATGATGGCATTATTTATTACAAAATAGATTACCAACAAGAAAATTATACTTTACTGCCAATAAGGCCAAATACTTAGCTGTTCGGTTTACCAAACAACCATTATATAAAAATAGATTTCCCATATCAAAACAAAAATATGATCACCTTCAGGATCTCACACAAGTCCTACCATTAGAAGTAAAACGTTTTTTCGCCACATTCCTTTCTCTCAAAAGAAGGATTCAGTTTTTTTATTTTCAAAATTTGTTTTTGTTCAATAATAAGTTTTTTTTATTTAAATGTAATATTAAAATTTGTTAATAAATCAGAGTTTGCAATTCTCTACCTATGTTTTAATAGTTAGTGAAGTTTAGAAAATAAATTATTTAAAAAGTCTCCATACACATTTAAGTACCAAATGTCGTAACCCACCATATTTAAAGAAAAAAAATTTCTTATAAACAATATTTTAAATAATTTAAAATAAGTATATAAATATAATAAAACACATAATTATAAAGTTTTATTGAAACCAGAAAGTTTTTTGACTGTCATGTACAATTAAGGTGTTTGGGGTTTTACCCCAGTTTACGAAAAGGCTTTAGGTAGGTTATAAGGCTATATTAAAACTTGTGCAAGTCAATTTAATTAAGTCTGACAACAAAAATATTTGCAGCAAGTTATCATATGATTTATATTGCACATAATACAATATTTTCATACTAACCCACACTGTCATTTGCTAATATGAATTGCACTAATATTTATTGCAAGATTCTATTGCTTATGTCTATGCCATTTTAGTGAAAGACAGTTACTTTTACAATGGAAAGTAAAGGTTAAAAGGCTATGTATGTACTTTATTAATCCGAGATTTATATATGTCCAGAAGCCTTTTAATTTACACAGAACCCATGCTTACACGGATACCCTTGCCACTCTTACACAGATACCTACTCTTATGAAAAATTTGTAGCAATTCATGTTAAGTATTGTGTGTTTTTTCACACATGTAAGTAGGTGTGTGGATTTTCTGAGGTTTGAGGAATAAACATCGTTTATTTCAGAATTTAAGTAACAAGGAGAAATCCGAGATGCATGAAATTTTTGAGAGTGGTGGCCAATTAACAATAATTGGACAAGTCGCATGTAAACTTTGGCTACAACCCAAATTTTCCATAAATGAAGTATCAAAAGCTATAATACAGGATATTATGCGCAGTTTACAAACAAGACTAGAGATGCATTGGGATTCTCTTACTGAAGAAGAAAATTCAGAAGGTATACTTTCATTACTCATTTTTAAATACCATCATATTTGACCACCTTTATTATATATAATAATGAAATTTACAATCACAACACACGAAATCAAAATGATTTTCATATTCCACGAACACATTAAAATAGAGAAAATAGTCAGGGGGAGTCAAGTCAGGACTCCTGGGAGGCCATGGAATATCCCCTCTGCGCGATATGAGTTTACCGGCAAGCATTTCATTTATGACAGTTAAAGATGCGTTAGATGTCTGGCATGTCGCGCCGTCTTGTTAAAACCATGTCCTGTTGTTGTAGGCTTCAAATTCTTGCACTCTTGGTAAGAAAAAATCTCGTAACATTTTTACATACACGTTAGAATTGATCTCATGATTAATTTGAATGAAAAAATCGTGAGACATTTATCATTAGATCGTGAGATTGGATGTCAAATCGTGAAATATCACGATTAATGAGTGAGATCTGGCATCCCTGTCTGCTGCAATATAACAGTTAACACCCACAGCATATATTTCTACGAGTCATTCTAATCGATACATCAACCATTTTATTTTTGTACGAAAGTGACTCGGGATTATCAGCTTACAAGCTATGTAAGCTGATAATGCTATTGGGTTTATTGCCATGAAGGTTAAAAAATGCTTGTATTATTTACCTCATTTATTTTAAGCAGATCTTTTTTAAAAATTAGGTAGCAACTCGCCTAAGAAGTTAAGTGCAATTACTACTTAGGTATCATGCGTGACATCACGTTTGTATAATTGTAATTGTAGCTGTTTCTCGTGACATCGTGCTAGTGAATTTACAAAAAGTGTTTGTTAAGTTCACAGAATTTAGGAAAAGTTAATAATTCTGTATTCCTCGTAAAGAAATACCCATGCTAGGTTTAATCTCATTCTTCTTCTTTGCGAGTCGATGTTTCGTGTTTTTTATTTTTTCTTTTAACCCTCCGCGGAACGGGTGAGAACATTTTACAATAAGGCACGGGTGGTGTCTGAGAGACACATAATGTTATATTTTTATTTAGCAACAAATGATACATTATTTTTTAAACATTCAAAAAAAAATTTATTCTAACACTTACTAAACAAAATAGTAGTGGTTATCAAATCTAAATTAGAGAATAAACTCTAAATACAGAATAATAAAAAAAACTAAAAAAATCTTCATGTTCTCAAACTCCATCTCTTATTTTTCAGTCTGGCAATAGTTGGTCCAAACAAATGTTACAAATCGGATTCACATGCTCTAAACACAGCCATCTTCTGCATTGTTTGCAAAAATACTTTGTTTTACGATTTCGGCAGAAGTGGCAACGTCCATGCTGGATATTATCGGTTGCTCTTCTAATATTCACTTCAGTACCTGATAAACGTTGTGCAATTTCACGAGTTTCCCTCGTCAAGCGCATGTTTTGTGCTCTTTCATCTAAACTAGGTTTTATCAATGTCAGAGCAAGTTGCTTTAGATAGTCTCTTCTCGATTAGACGTCATTTTGATTAGCCTTTAGAATAACATAACCATTTATACCAGCAATATTTATCATATTGTAAAACAACACCATAGGCCATCTTCGTGTATTTCTACTTACATTATAAGCCGCCGATTTCTGATCAACAGAATCCACGCCACCTTTGGTAATGTTATAAAATGTGATAATGTCTGGTTTGCACTTTTCTCCAGAACTTATCATCAATATTGTCATCTCGATGTAGTGACGATACAACTAGGACAAGTTTCCCCTTTTTTGGAATATAGGATACCAACGTAATATTTTTCTCAAAACCAAACATTGAAGAACTTACTGGCCGTTGTTTGCAATTCAAAAATTCTGGAGGGATTTCTCTCCAGTTTTTCCGTATAGTACCGACAACAGTTGTTTTGTGATCTTCTAAAAGCTTAGTAACCATTGGAATCGTAGTAAACCAATTATCTACAGTCAAATTGCGGCCTGAACCTAATATTGGATTACACATTCTTATTACTAAATCATCAGTTTTGTTTGTCACTGCAAATGGGCCATTTGGTTGCTTTCCTGCGTATATTTCTAAATTTGCCGTATAATGTGTTCTAGAATCTACTAATGCAAACACCTTAATGCCATATTTGGCAGGTTTATTCGGGATATATACACGAAACTTAGATCTTCCTCGGAAGGCATACAACATTTCATCGAGGGTAACATATTCCCCTAAGCAATAATTATTCTTGCAATTTTCGACAAATATTCTCCACATCTCTCGAACAGGTGCTAAGTTATCAAGAGCTCTTCTTTCATTCCTTGTACTCACATTGTCAAACCGTAAACAGTTTAGTAAAAATTTCAGCCTTCTATATGCCATTGCACCATGAAATATCTCAACTCCTGTGCCGTCAGTCGCCCAAAAATCTTTGAGATATTTTCTGCCGCTTTTGAAAATTCCTGCAAGAATCAGTAGTCCAATAACGGTTTTTATCTCTGAGGCATTAGTAGGTTTTACGTCATAAGGATCTTTGTAACGGTTTGAAATAGTTGCAATATAAATATTTGTATTTTCAACTATAAGTGTGATAATGCGATCATCAAGAATGCAATTGAAAGATTCTGTAGGAGATTTGGCATTTTTTGCTAACCTTTTGGTCCTGGCAGATGGCTAATTAGATTGTGACTTCTGGTTCTTACATGCTTATTTGGCACATGCTTATTCCATTTCGTACTGTTATCCTTACCTATATAGTATAAATGTCTATTAGCACCTCTCATAACTTGAACATCAGTAGCCTCAAGTTCGTCATTAGCATCAGGTTCCTGTTCCGTGTCACTTTCATGTTCCATCGATTCACAATTATCGTCTTCATCATCAGATATATCATTTTCTTCTAGGCTCTCATCATCAGTTTTGACCTCTTCATCTAGTTTCTGCAGTCTTTCAATTTCCGCCAAATAGGGATCCATTTTTAATTTTTTTTTTTTTTAGTCAAAACGTCCAGCAAATAAACACAAAATGGAAAATATTGTTTACGATTAGCACGGGTGGTGTCTGACGGACACTAATCACTGATATATACTCTTTTATAGCAGCAGTTGCACTGAATCTGCGTGTGATGTTAAAACGCCTTATTTGTGGCAGCTAGACTTGCGCACAACCGTACATGAACGACGGCCGCGTTTTGCAATACAAAAGAAATGGCGGCTTGTCTTACAGACACACACCCGTGCCGCGGAGGGTTAAATTTTATTTTCAATTTTTTTTGTTTTTCGTTTTTCATCTTCGTTTTTTAATTTTTTATTTATTTCTTTGCTTTTTGTATTTTTTTGGCTTTTCGTATTAACCTCAATGAAAAATCTCTTTATATACAATGTTTGGTGTATGATTTTCTTGGGTTAAAAAAACAAATCAACCCTTAGTTAAATCTATGCCAGTGTTTGCCCTTGTGACTTGTAGATTTTCATAGCAAAGTTGACATTAATAGGAAATTGCAGTCTTTTGAATTCAAAGGGAAAATTCGACGGTATTATGGGAATTCGTGGTATAAATACCGTCTCACCTTTTCTGTATCCGTATATTAGACGACGATCGAAAATTATTACTCAAAGCAAGTAAAAATAATCGAGATTTTACGTTAATAATTAATTATTTATGTGTTTATATTGGCTTATGTGATGTATACTTTCCTGTTTGATTCAGATTTTGTTCACATTTTCATGGATTTTAATTTTTTTGCGTGTAACCCTAATTCCTACCCTAAAATTTCTGAAATAAAAGTGGCCTAAAGCCAAAAATTAAAAAAATTGGTTTTTTGTTATAAGTACCGTATAATATACTTTCACATGCATTTAGTAAAATGACACATAAATTTTATTTATTTGTATAGATATATCAGATGTATACTTACCTATTTGAATTGGGTTTTGTTCACGATTTCTTCATAATTTTCAATTTTTTTGCACAGAACCCTAATTCTTTTTCTAAAATAAAAGTAGCCTAAGTTAGTCCTTATAACATCAGCTATCTGCCAGTGAAAGTTCCGTCGTTTCAGAGATTAGCCAGAACAAACAAACAGACAGACAGACAAATGTTTTAAAAATTGGTTTATTGTTATAAGTAATGTATATACTTTCATAATGCATTTAGTAAACAGCTGTTATTTTGACATTACAAACAGACACTTCAATTTTAATAAACACTGTAAAAAGTAATATGTACAAATTATATTGCATTTTGCATTGCCATGTATGGTTATAACAAGAAATTAGGGCTTATATTTGTACGAATTTTATTCTCCAGATATAAACTGTGTTCATGAACCACCTAGAAGAGTATTGATTCGCCTACCCAATAGTAAAATAACTCCACAATTGTCTGATTATCTCTTTCCTGGAGAAGGGGCCCAAGATGCCAAAGTGTCTCTTGAGGAATTATTAGATATAAAAATAGTTGGAAAATTGGAAATTGAGGATGTTGAAGGGCAAGCGGGTAAGTTCTATATTTTGATTCAATTCCATATTTCAATGTAAGGTAATTCTAACTTTTTATATCATATCATAATTCACCATTAGTGAGATTTTTAAGAATTATAATGATATAAAAAGTTGGAATTACCTTATATTATGTCATTACATTACAAAATATAAATATAGAGAATTATAGCGTGAGGCAAAATACGGTCATAAGATCTAATCGATGTGCTAATCCTTCTTTCTATCTTATTTTATTTAGCTGCCTGCTAATACCTGTGAATTGTTCACAGATATCTCTCAATACTACAGTAGTTCCTTAGAGAGGATTAATGAAGAGGAGGTTTTGCCAAAACTAACTACAGATACAAACAACTTCATGTATATTGTTGGTTTAGGTGTTGCATTGTTTATATTAATCCTTTCCCTCTTAATACATTTTTTTAAATAACTGTATCGTCTAATCTAAATTTAAAGTTAATATTATATGGATACTGTTTAAACATTTTATATTTAATTATGAACTGTTAGGTGGAACACTATGTATTGTTACGGTTTATATGTTTTGCAATAAAATTATAATACTGAAGTAGAATATGTTAGTTCGTTGTTAACCCGCGTCATATTTCCATCTGTGTAAAATACACATCCTGGTAAAGCTGCAGCTTTTCAGGGATGGCTTTCTACCTAACGCAGGACATGAATGTGAGAACTAGAACATACTACCTGAATTCCCAGATGAACATCATTAATATAGGGCTAGAGCGGTGGCGGCTCGTGATATTTTAGCCGGGTAGGCACAGGAGTTCGATATGGCTCCAGAACCAATAAAATGGCAATTTTTTTTTAGCTCAAGGTGAAATGCCTTAAACGCAAAGTTATATTTCCAAGGAGTAGTCCTTCTTGTCTCAGATCACCAACACTTATTCTTTTACCAGGAGGAACGCTTAACTTTCCTCGTTCTTTTGAAACCCATTGAAGAAATGTACAAAGCAGTTGATGGGAATGAATGTGACTCAGAAGAGATCAGTGATATTGAATATGGAACACTTTTGTTAATTAAGCTTTCAACTCCAAAAAATAAATGAAAATTATATGTTCCTTTGTTGAAGGACACTGAAGATATGTACCTTGATAGTGTTTTTTAAGAAAAGTAAGCTCCGATAAAATGTGGGATTTTACTCTCTTATTAAAGACGAAAGTATTGTAATAATGTAGAACAGATAAAAAGGTAATCGTGGTTATTTATACGATATTTTTTGTTTTTTATTTATTATATTATTAAATATATATATATTTTTTTACGTATTTATTTTAAAACAGTTTTGAAATTGGCATTTTACTTGTTGCATTTTTATTCTTATACTCCTTTTTTATAATTTCTGGTCTATATATTTTTTTACTACATAATATATATTTTTTTTACTTAAGTGTCCGAAATCACCTCGACGTGTGATAAAATTCGAACATCAGTGGAAAAAGTGTGTTCGACATCACCCCACACGTAGGGGCGAATTGGGAACATATATTATGAACATATAAAAAAAAAGTTATATTGACGAATTCACGCAAATTTTTCGATTGCATTCTTTTTATTTAGAACATTTTTAGTAGCATTATTTTTTTAAAAAAATATGTTTTAGTCAATAAATAAATATATTGTGTTAACAAAGAAATGTAAAAATCGTCCAAATTCACCCCAGATGACTGTATAGATTATAAATTATTTAAAAGGGTAGAGAAAACCCTTACGTAAATAACATGAGTTTTAAAAGTGGTTTTCAGATACATTCTATGTATGATTACGCACCAATAATAGGGGAGAGCCCAACAGGGGATTTTCGGATTTACTCAAGTGTGGCAGATTAACATATGGGGGGATACCTTGCACCCTGTTGAATACCGCCACATATCTAAGCCCTCTATATAGGGCCGCATATGTAGAGCAGCCAATCAGATTAGTAAAAAAAAATCGATAGTTGAAAATACTCGAGCGCGCCACATTAAGGTATGGTGGGTTAATTACATGCTGAAAAGTGTGCATTTCAATAATTTGATGATTTGATCGTAACGTAAGGGAGTGGATGGTCACAAACTTGCAACAAAAATCCACCTCGACATTCTCGAGCGCGGTTGAGTTTTTTTTTATTTTGAAGGATAACGAAAGATTTTTGAAGGTTAGCAGAAAAATATAATCTGCCAATTTCCGCTAGCCGAAGTAACAAAAAATGGTAAATCAAATTTAGCGCTTGTAGCTGGAGTGACGCATGTATTCTTTTCTCCCTCTAGCCCTCAGAGTGTACTCTGTATTTCACTCTTTCTTTATCTATCACACTCTCGCACCGTCCCCACACTCCTTTCCGTCCGCCATCATGCCATCACAGCTCATTTTTTCCATGGTAGATTACATAAAAAAATGTTTGTAATTATTGTTTTATTGACTTTTATTGAAAATATTGCTCTTATTATCCTCAGTCTTAATTTTGTTTACGTTTTGTAATTTAATCAGAGACAGCCGAAAGTATGTATATAATAGAAGTGTCTATATGTATTATAATTAAAAGAATATATTTCTTGTAGGTAATTCTAATATAATAACAATATAATATAATCTAATTTTTACAAATTTCAGCAAAATCCTTTTTTTATTTGCATGCATTTTATTTGTCACATTGAATGATTTTAAAAAAATTATAAAAAAAAATTCAAACCATCATATCATAAGAAAATCCCTCCAAATAATCGTCAGATTAAGGATCAGCACCAACAGGGCATCAAGTTGAACCGAGAGCTAAACCGTCCACTAAACCGGCAGATTACCATACCTCCATCATCAGAGATACGTGAGTTATATACACTATCAATATCTGACTCGCTCGAGTATTCCCACATGACTTTTTTTTTTACATTTTTGAAGTCATTTTTGAAAGTATAATCATCTAAAATGTTTGTCTCTTTACCATCTAATCTTCAAAGTCCAATAGGTCCCCACGATGCTCCAGTAAATCGCCATTTAGCATCGTGGGCTACCCTACTATAATAATCAGTTCTTATTAACAATTCCTATAAAAACAAGCCTATTTATTTGATAATTCATATATTAAAATACGTAAATGAAAATACAGTGCTGTAAAAATAATACAAAGATAAAGCAGAATGGCAGATTAAATTAATTATATTTACATTTTGAAAAGTCCATCTCAGGGTGCTGTTCCATGAATCTGCAATAAATTTCAGTCAGTTAATAAATTGAGGTTATAAGATACGATTCATACGGTGCTACTTCAGTTTGCTACACATACTTACTTTTTAATGACATCTTGTTTCTTCTGTTCGTCACTGGTGGGTAGACCTAGTTCTTTTTGTCTTTGGTCATACATCATTTTTTCAACCAATCCTCTTGTTTCTCCATCAAGGTCACTTAGTTTGGACGGCTCAGGATTAATCTTTTTGGTACTAATTTCGGGATCAGAATTTATTAATTTGTTCCACCAGTTCATTTTGTTTACCTGCAAAAAATTTTAAACGAATAATGATAATTGCAACATAAATTTTCACTTTTCATCATCACTGTGAGAAAAGTAGTGCAATCGGCGGAATAATCCGAAATTCAAATTTTCACTTTTCTTGGCGTTTCAAAAAGTAATAGATAGTGACAATGGGGCTTTTCACTAGATTCTTAAATATCAGAACAAATATCTTTATTTGAAAGCTAACTAATAGATATTCATCTCAGGCGACTTTGTTTCGAATATGAATCTGTGTTTAACAAAAAAATAAATATTTATTATAGCAATATGAACACTTATTTGACCTTGATGCTGAGTGACGTCACGCAGCCTGGAATTAAGTTGGCAGCATTATTTGTCAGAACGCCTAAATAGCCTATGCCGACAGCTGTAGTTGTTTAAGCTTAGTTTTGTGGTCATAATTTGTGCCTTCCTCCTCGAATTGTGCTTTGATTTATTTCTGTACATTATTGTAAGAACATGGAGCCAGGATTATTTTCTAAAGGAAGAGCAGAAAATCTGCTGCAAGTTGATTTTAGCATGTTGAACGAGTTTTACTTGTCAAATGTAGATTATCAGCAGAAGTCAAGTGTCAACAAGGTCAATTTCAACGTCCACTGTCAAAAAGCAGGGAACTAACTTTGAAAAATAGTACTAATACACCGTTGTGTCATGTTCAAGGTCGTAGGCTCTGTGACGTTACTAAGAAAGGATACGTAACGTATAAGCGCTTTTGATTTTTTTTTCTCGTAGAAATTGTGCTCAAAAAACAAAATAAAAAAATACGGCAGGATTTTTTTAGAAAACACTATCACATAAAGCAATAAAGTTCACTGAAAAGACCCATTACTAATTAACATGGGAGAGGATGAACCCGATACAAATTGATGCGCAATAGCAACATTTCCGAAAGTAGTCTCACACTTCTCACAAGAAATTTGTTAATTAAAAAAAACTGTTAACTTTTCCCATAATATTTCCCATAATATTCCCTAAAAAGTACGCAAAGATCTCATCCTACAGTTGATACTTTTAGTAATTATTATTTAAAATTTTTCAACGGCGATTTACAGTAAATGATCAGCTGATTTCTCAAGCAATGCTCCCCCATTCAGGTTGCGCGATGTCCAGTAGACATGAATCAAACTTTTAGGCTAACCATTGCGGCTAGAATGCGGGTAGAGATATTATTATATAGGTATATTACATTATTATTTACCATACCATTTACACTGATATTTAGGAATAGTAAAAATACGATGTACCTACTTAGCATCAGCTGCAATCTTTATCAGTATGTTCTTTTGTTGTAAATTCTCCTTTGATAAATTTTTTACATAGAAAACAAACCTGCATAAGTCGTTCTAATGTAGGTACACATATTTAAAACCAAGGGGCCAAAGACGTAAACAACTATACGTATTGAGTACCCAGTCAACAGGTGGTATGCTACACTACACATGACCACAGCCAAATTATTTCTAAGTTCACGGCGATTTGGGCAATGGTGACCACGATGTTTACGTCTAGGCTCTTGGTTAAGGATAAGTATATAACTTATAGGTATGGATAAGTATATCTAACCTGGATAAGTATATCTAACTTATTTTAAATATATTTAGATACCTACTAATAATTGTGCATGCAAAATTCTTTTGTAAAGTTCTTTATATATTTTGAATATACAATATGGTGTTATTTTAAATTTTACCTTTTCCAAGTTAAATAATAGTGAATTTCCATCCTGAATGACCCACGTGGACTCTTCTAATTTGATTTCGAATGGAAAGTCATCATCTATTATAGATGGCTGCCCCTTGATACCGCATGTTAGATGCTTTTTCTTCAGAATGACAATGAGATCCTTTTGTTTAACTCTGAAGTTGACATTCAAGGGAATGCGGAGCTGAAACAAAGAACGAGATAGTAATAATAATGCACACTAAGTGTAAGTAGTATTAAACTCAAATTACGACCATTCAAGGTACAGGGTGGGCAACTGAGAATGGAGGCCGGCCATATTTCAGAAACCAATGATTGCACAAGTTTAGCTGAAAAATATCCATAAGTGACAATGAAAAATCGGTGGTAAATATTTTCGTGATTTTAAAATGGCCGCTAGGGAGTGTAACAATCATGACCGGATATATATATATATATATATATATATATATATATATATATATATATATATATATATATATATATATATATATATATATATATATATATTATATATATATTGATATAAACGAGTTTATATTATTATTAGGAATTATTGCAAAAGCATAAGTGTAAACAAGGGTTTCGAGAGTTTAGCTAGGAAGCAAAATGTAAAAAGTATAGGGAACGCGCCACACAGAAAGTGAACTTACACGACAGAAATTTAAATTAACTGTATGAATGTATTTAGAATTCAAAATTATATTATGTTATAATCAAAGTGTAATAGTTTCAAGTGCAATTAAATAAATCAAATATTAGGAATAAGGAAAATATTAGGAAGCTGCATCTGTTTTTTAAAACGTTTTTTAACATCTGCAACCAAAAATTAAAAAAGAGTCTCGTTACGGCGCTCAAAGTAACAGTCCCGCTCTTGAATTTTGTAAAAGATTATATTAGTAAAAAGTAATTGTAAATTTAAATAAAAAGTGTTAATTTCTGCTAAGTAAGTAATAATGCCAGTACATATAGTCTAGAAGCAGTGAAGCCTGTGGAAGAAAATTTGCAGTTAATATACCAGTAAGAAAAGGAAACAAACTTCCACAGTGATTAGCAAGTGATAGCAGATTGATAACTACAGCCCAGCAGCAAGTAATATAAATTTGAGGGTAAATAAATTCCAAGGCGAGATACTAGCGAAGGCAGTCAGCATTTCAGAGGCAGTGCAGCAATATCCCGCTAGATCACACCACCACCAAAGCCCAGCAGCAGCTTCTAGTTCGCGTACAAGTGAAATCGGAAGTGACAAATTTTATGGAAGTTCATAAAAGGATTAACATATTTTACAACAAGGTAATAAACAATTCTAAATTTGCTAATATTAAGAAATATTGTGTCAGAGGACTTGGTCCCATGAAATTAGATTTAAGTTACGTAGGTTTTGTCGCAGGATAATAATAAGTTTTTGTTTTCATTTGATAATTACCATCGCCGCTAGAGGGCGTTCTTTGATATGTCAACAAATATCGCGCGTTTTCTAAAATAAAGCAAATCAAATCACGAGCATATATAAACTTTGATGTAAGACTAAAGTACATGTGCATGTCAAATGCTTTTTCATTTCTAAAAATCATTATAATTTTTAAAATTAACTAAAAAAACAATGACAAGCTGAATCTTTTTGACATTCTTATGCTGTTTTTCATTGTGTCATTTTGACAGGTTTTCAACAGCTACTTTGCAAATTCCGACAATAATTCATAATTTCAACTCTGATAATATCTACTGCAAGTAATCGAGTAGCAGTTTTCAGAGTAGCTGTGATGGTCAGCTGTATCAAGAACACTTGATGCAGGGTGGCAATGAACAAACTTGATGAACACTTGGTGGCAATCTTGGGAAGCTGGACCTGGCTTTAGCGGACATCTTGACGAAGAGGTGCTATCTCAGGTCATCAATTCCTTGAATTGTGGTGGCTTTAGTGCAGAGCCGTACAGAGCCATCATAATCTTCTCCCATGCTCTGCTGATTTGGGAAAGAAAAAACATTTCTGATTTCTGAAAATATTTCGTGGTTTTTCGCCTACCAAAAGTTCTCCCGGGCCTTTCGAGGTCGGAAACTTAGGTTTATGCTCCTCTTACTACAATCAATCCTAAAAAAAATCTTTTACCCTAATTATAGTAACCCCTAATTACCCCTAATTTGGACCCCTCTCAGGTTACCAGTACATTGGCCTATTCATTATTTAATGCACAAATTATACTGCTATAAATAAGCTAACAATTTAAATTAGCCAGCTGATTTAACGTTAAATAATCATATATTATGTAAATCCGATGCGATTGGGTCAAGGTTATGGCACAGAGTAATTTAAATCAGTGGTTATGGTGTAGCAGGTGAATTCAAGTCACTGCTGTATCGTTATGAACATTATTGCGTGCTATTAATGGCAATGAGCAATGTACTATGGGCCATTGGTCAACTTAGCTATTGTACATAGTGGATAACGTGTTCGTAGACCAGAATATGGTTGGAGTGCTGTAAATAAAGACTGCGCCTCGACTCGGAGTACTTAATACGGTAGACGTGACTATCTTTAAGAAGATCATGAAGATGAATGAATTATTATCTGTTCATTTTCATGTAACATATCAATCATCGCCTTGCAAAATACTTAAATAGAAGGAAATGCTATAAATAATAATATGACATGCATCAGTTATTGTGCATTTTTGTAAGTTTGCAACCTAATCTTATTACCGTTGACCGTTTAGTGACAAATAATATCTCACTCAACGCGTTGATTGAGAATATTATGTCCCACTCAACGCTATTACCTATTACATTTTGGTCCACTTCAGTCCACTTCAATTTTACGTGGTGTGTGGTTGAGATTGAGATTGGCGGGGGCTCTGTCCTTTGACGTATAGGCCTCAGTATGGGCCCGTCACGTCCCGCCTTTCGAGAGCTATACCAGTCCAGTTGCCTTAATAAAGCCAACGAGGCGGCTGGGACATAGCTCTCTAAAGTCCCTGGGCATCAGCATCAGTTGTCCCAGGTATTGCATACGTGTATGCAGGAAAGCGGGGCAATTCATAAGAACATGCCCTGCTGTCTCCTCATCTTCCAAGCATCCCCTACACTCAGGGTCTTCCACAAGACCCATTATGTAAAGGTGTCGTCTTAGGTGGCAATGACCGGTCAGTAGGCCTGTCACTGTTCTTAAGTTACATCTGCGGTGTGTGGTTGAAAAATTAATTATATGTAGGGACATAAATTTCAAACCCAATAGAACATACCTGGAATACAGGTCGCAGGATATTATTTACAAGCGTTATTCAAAAACATAACACATTGAAACAAAAACGACATGAGGGACGTCATCAGTGTTGCTTCTTGACCAGCCCAACTTCTTTCTTTCGAATTGCACACCTAAAATTTTGCATTGCATTTAAAGACCCATTTGATTTGAAATAATGTGACATGCTGTCATCTTCGGAATAATAATTATACTTGACTTAGTTTTTAAAATCTGAGAAATGCTTCTTTATTTTACAGGTTCTCTGTCTATATTATTTTTATTATTCTAGGCAGATAGGAAATAAAAATATCCTACATACTTATATTACAAGGTACATATCTACATTATAGAAAACAATAAAAACGGCAAACTTATATTACTTTAGCCATATAGCTATATATCCATATAGCTTATTCAACGCGGCGCATCCGCCAAAATTTGAAACATTACCAACTTTTAACGCTTTTATGCTTTTACGAAGGAACTGGTAAGATAATACGGGTACATACGTAGCCTACCGATAGATCTAGCCGTGACACCGCGCCAGTGATGTAAACATTGTAGGTATAATTCGGTAAATAATGGGTAATATTGAGTCGCGTTCTTTTATATTTTGACTCCAATTATCTCCGTAGTTAGTTGAGCTACCAACATGATTTCTATTTAGAACATACACTGGCGCTTCTTTTAAAGTATAAAATAATAGTTAGTATATAATATATAATAATAGTATAAAATAATAGTTGGACAAATTCAAACACGAATTTGTGCAATAGATTCAGGCAGAAACAAATTCTGCCACATTTACATATGTACACACATGTATGTATGAGCGTACGTTGACCGTACGCTCGTGACACAGATGCTTCAGGCAACCGGCGCTAGATGCCGCCCCACTGTATGTCGTTCTAGAGACCCTTCAATGAGAGTCTGGCCAAGGCAGCCATTATATCACAATTCGTGGCGCCAAATTTAAAAAGATTAGAAATGATTTTACTGCAAACATTCGCACCAATACACGTGGATATGCGGTATAAAATAAAAGGTTTAAAAAATGAATAGTACTGCTTCTACTAACTTAGCAGTAAAATATGTATTTTCATGAATAATAAGAATGGGACGAAAACTCTACAATAATTATTATCAAACAATTTATTAATCAGAACAAAATACAAGAATAGAAAGATTATTTCACAACACTATGCATAGCCATACTTTTACTATCCTTGGCGGTTATTTTTTGTATTTTTTTTACAGTTCACTTTTAATCTAAACACTATAAATCTATTAATTAATTTAGTTTTTAAATTATGACAGTTCAGAATGTGAGGAGCTTCAACCACCATAAACTTGCCCAATAAAAATTGGTGTGGATTGTTAGTTTCGTCTCTATTTTTTATGCTTTCCTTATATTTTCGAGAAATATATTTTAATTCAATTGTCTTTAGGTGTCCACCAGTTTTCCCTACCAATATTTGTTGATCATTCTCTTCTCCTATTTGGATCACGGGAAAATGCCCTCATATACCAGCCCCATTCCTAGTGGAATTGTGACACTCAGGTACACAACATCCCGTCATTTTAAGTTATTAAGTCCTATTACCTCCTAGAAATAACGTTTTGAGTTCAGTTTTCTTAGACACAGCAATAACACAACAATCAACACAACCTCAATTTTTAATCACAACTTGCAACTTGCCTATTCAATATTCTGATTTCTACATATGCACAAATATTTGAAGCTTACCTTTGAATTTTTCACAATGAAGAATGGTAGATTTACTTTGCATGTCATAATTTTGCGCATATAAACAACCTACAAATATCAAAATCTGAGTGACTCATTCAATTCTGAACTAAAATGGCGGCACCAATTGGAAAGTGGCAACGCCTTGGCCAGACTCTCATTAAAGGGTCTCTATGTCGTTCCAAAATACCTACTCATATTTCGCAAGTACTGCGACGGCAGTCGGTTCGATTCAATCATGATACAAAGACAATGGTATGTCAGGTAGCAGAACCGAAATTGGTCAATCGTGTGCATGCACCTCACATGACGTAATTCTTCCCAACATGATTTTAGGCGTGATTTTTACACGGTTGAAAGTAAATACCCACCTACTATTGTTTTCAAATTGAAATTGACAAGATTATATGTTTTGTGTAGGTATACACAGAGATGGATACGTGTGAGTATTATTATTATTTGTGCTACAATTTTTTAAACACTGCCAACCTGTGCTGTCGCGAGGTAATTATAGTCGAAACACTAAAGGAAGTAACCTCAAATACTTTCGCTTCTCCAAGAATGAAGAGTTGTCAAAAAAATTGGTGACTGTGCAAATGAGTGGATAAAATAAATTTGGTAGGTAGGGATAAAAAGAATGGTAGGTAGTTATGTAGATAATAGTAGATATTTTATACTATATTTATGTGGTAATTTAAAATTAAGGTATAGGGTTTCTAATGCATTATTTTGTTCTTTGTTCGCTCTTCTTTCGCTACAAAAACGCAGTGCACTGATAATTCGATTCGTGCCGATTTCTTTTTTAAAAACTTTTTCATAGTTTTGTCTACTTTTATTCCATATAATCATCTATACATTCTTAATAATTAACAAAGCTCTCCGCAGGGTGAGGTTTTCGGTGCACAGATTTGCTATTGCTTTTTTATAAGCTACCTTTTTCAAAAACGTCTCAGGTCTCATGAGCGTTACATGTTTTAAAAACTTAATTTTAATTTGAAATTAAGTTTTTTTTTATTTAGTTATTATAATATATTTTTTATAAGTTATTTTTAATTAAGCATTTTTACCATAGGAAACACTAATGTCTTCTATAGGTAGCCAAAATTTCATGGTTATATCTCGAGCCGTAGATTTAATAGGGCAATGTATGTTTTAAAAAACGTGCTCTTCAAATTATTTCGCGGGCAAGTAAAAATTAATTTGCAAAATTCGTCCCTACTAAAAAAGTTGTAACTCACATGATTAATGGCCAACACGATGCTCTATATTATAATGTTGAATGTCCCATTTAGTTATAGCCTAATAAAAAAAATGGCCAAATGCGAGTCTCGCGCACGAAGGGTTCCGTACCATTATCTATAAAAACGGCAAAAAAATCATGTCTGTTGTATGGGAGCCCACTTAAATATTAATTTTTTTAGTATTTGTTGTTATAGCGGCAACAGAAATACATCATCTGTGAAAATTTTAACTGTCTAACTATCACGATTCATGACACAGACCTGGTGACAGACGGACGGACAGCGGAGTCTTAGTAATAGGGTCCCGTTTTACCCTATGGGTACGGAACCCTAAAAACGACATCCTACACATCTGATTCTACTCCGCTACATGTAGGTAGGTACCGTGTTACGAAGTAACTGGAAATGTCGCACCCCACCTGACGTCACATTACCTGCGCGTTGACATATCATTGTCTTTGTATCATGGATTCAATCCAATTCAATTCAATCCGATACAGAGCGGAAAACAATAATTTGTCGGTAACCCGACCAGACGAAACCTCCTGATATATTGTTTTCTGATAAAATGTATTGTATTTTCTTTTACTTAGGAAACAGTAAATATATATTTCTCCCTTAACAGGTATTATTATTTTAAAAAATACGCCTGTTATAATACCTATATAATTACATTTATGTTATATACCTAATTGACTAGTTCGTTGAATCAACAAAAGATAATATCGATATTGTTATATAAAAGTATTTATTCTTATCTCTATACCCATGAAGTAATATTAGTTACAAAATATACAAAAACAATAATACCTATTTGTGAATTATAGTGTGGAATTTTCCTCTGATTAGTCTTCTTCACTGCTATTATATTCTAAGAATGAAACAATAGGCATATGGAAGCGAAAATAAATACTTTAGATTCAAGTTTATCTCTCTCGCTTAGTCAACGAGTGGACTGATGGTTACATAGACGAACGTGACAGCTCAGTCTCATTCAATACCCACAACTCTCTCTACTGTCTCGCTCTGCCGACTGATTCTCTTTCACTTAACTCGAGCCAACTTTATCCTTAAGGAGCGTTACATAGCCGAGCCTGACGCGTGACGGTCCAGTCTCATTCAACACACACAAAAATAAAAGTGCTGAGTGCCCTTAAAGAAATTTTCACTTCAATAAGGAGACCATCCAAACGGAAGGTTGATTTTTTAACCTAAGTCTGTTAAAATGGCAACATACTTGTTCTGACAAGACAGTTATATCTGACATATACGTAGGTACCTGTGTATGGATGGACTAAAAATATACTCTGACTTTAGTAAGGACATCAATATTTACCCATAAGATTAGATTTGGTCATTATTTCCATAGCCCTAGGCCAATTTCAATGCGGTGCTTATGAAGGTTAAACCGCCTCGTGGGTTTAGTATCATCATGCCACTATAAAATCGAATTTGTTATTACTTTTCTTAATCAATTCGAATATGATAAACACAATAATGATTGTTCTTTATATGTGAAAATTTTTCGACAATAACGGTGACGCATTTGATGAAATTTATCGGATATTTGTATATTATCTGTCATGTTAATATAGCACTTGGTGTGAATGTTTGTGCTTGCATGTTATTAGCAGCCAGCGGAAGAGAAATATTTGAAATATGCGTACCTACAACCTACAAGAATGACTTCTGAATTAATGAGCCTTAGGGAAATATGCCAAAAATATCTTGTATTGTTATTCAACGTGAATTCCTGATTTTAATCCTTTTTGAACAGGCACATTCTTAATTTACTCGCACTTCATTTATAAGGTACTATATGAAACTTAAACTTATTTTATAAATAAATTAAAAATGTACCTACACCTCAGTTTGTACACAACTAGACATTGGGACAAATTGCCAACATATTGAGGTAAAAAACAGTTGTCAAATTTCATATCGAAAGATCAAGTTCCTAAGTAATGGCCGAAGAACTGTATATATCTTTAAACTTTAGCACTCGAAAACGAAGAACTTTTCGACATGTTAAATAGTAGCAATTTTGTGTCTTAAAATGAATCATCTATAGATTGGTGAAGTGCTATTAGCATAAACTGGGAAACCCTGTATATCAAGAATGGTAGGGGTCGACCGGTCGTTTACACCGGTCAAAGATAATTTTTATAGGTTGTTCTACAATCTCCAATTGTGCCGGAGACTGGCACAATCATTAACGTTCATGATACTGTTTTTTGCATGAGCAAATTGTTTCATCACATTCAAATCTTATAATTTCTAAATAGGCCCAGCTACATAGGTTTTTTTTGGGCATTGAAAAATAATGATAACGAACTGTGCAGGGTTTCAAAGTATAATACATATAGATGAAACCGTATATAAATTAAACAGCCAATTGTTGTTTATAACAAAATGTCGCCCAAAAAACTGTACAAAATGCAAGAAAAACTTTTTTTTTGAGTTTGTGGCAATAATTACAAGTAGTGCAATCCTATTGACTACAATACAAAAGTTGTAGAGAACTGAACAAAATGAGTTATAGGTACCGGAACTCTATCTGCATTTTCAGATAGAAAAACCGAAAAACCCGCAACAAAGGTGCGTTTCATTGAAAATTCGTAACTTTAAACATGTTATTTGTACAAAAACCTGGATCTGCAGGACGGATAGCTATGCTACAATTGCCAATTAAATGTTTTTGGCCCTTTATTCAGGTAATCAACCTTGATCGTACGCTGTTCCGATAGTAATTTTTACAACGGTATTGGATTCTTCAGAACATTATCTAAAATTTGTATATTCTACTTCTACGTTCTATAAGTATTATAATATAATATAAGGAGTAACAATATCATAGTTGGAGTCTTTCGGTGCGGTCGGCACCACTTATCGGTGACTGGCGATTATAGACCTCTTCGCGTATTCCATGTATATATGGAACATATTCCTTCATAACTGCGAATTCATTGCAATTAGTATTTTTCAAAACGGTTGCGTTTTGAGGGCTGATATAAACAGAACTGAGTTCTGACTAAAATATAAAATGCATCTGGGAAAAGAAATGAATTTCTACGATTAATATTTACCTAGAATCTAAACTATACTGCAGGTTATCGTAACAAGTGACCGTTCAAATTTCCCACTTCGTTACAGTTTCCTTTTTAAAATGTCCATGTAAAATAACGTTCACTCCAGCCGGATATGTACTGTCCGGCTGGAGTTTCGTATTATTAGTCCGAGCATTCTGTCACTGCCTAATGTTAAATTAGCAGAAATTCCTATACCCGGAGAAAAAAATATGGGCGTATAGGAAATGAAACTTAAATATGAGTTTCTATTTCTTTCAAGTCGCGCCTGAATGGCGAACTTAACCTAAAAATTTCGCAAAGTTTAAAAAAAAACGGGTTTTTGTAAATAACTTTTCGCGTTATATCGAAAATACCGCTAAAAATCGGGTTCTCTAGAATTTAGAACTAGAACTTAACTATAACGTTCGCATACTTGTTGCTTGGGACAAGTATAGCTAATAGCAAGACAAAAAAAAACTTTTTTGAAAAATTTAAAAATATTGATTTATCCAGATATATCGATTTTTCGAGAAAAAGATGCCCTCCTAATTTCGCTATATCTTCTCAGGGGCTTATGCTTAAGTATCGAGTAAGCGCTCATTTTGTTCGTGAAGAGTTGCGCTATCATCCTATAGAACAGTTGCATCGATTTTTTTTTGGAAGGCACAGTAAATATTGTAGAGCCCTGAGTTTCACACACGTTAATGCTAAATATCCATATTTTCGATAAAAAATAAGACGATGAGATTCATTGATTTTTAGTATCAGAAATTGAATCATAAAGTGAAGCGCGCAGAGCAGCTGGAGCGGACAGCAAAGTGGGGGAAGTGCTGCGCCCGCGGTGAACACTGATTTCGTGCATTCAAAATGACTTGCGCTTGCAAAATCTTCAGTATCTCGGTTTCCAGATCACCTACAAAAATCCTTTAGTACGTAATCTTGCGCATCTGTACGAGATAGATACGAATGTCATACTTATTTGTGCCTTAGAATACCTGATATTTAATTCCTATTTTTTAAATTTTTTCGACACTAATTATTGTTTTCTATTCCCGCAATATTTTTTATGCGAAACTTCAATTTTTTGCGTAATTGATCGATGTCTAGAATTGAATAAAAACAGCATTTTATTAGGGTAAGTAAAAATAATGTAATTTATTTAAACATTTATTTTATTATCCAAATATTATGTATTACTTATGTACAGAATTATTATTATAAAAATGTTTTAATGATTCTGTACATAATACACATCTTTAATATTTGCATAATAAAATAATTGTTTATGATTAAATTGTTCTGAAAATGAATTTTCTGAACTGGCAGTATATTGGGACTGTGAAACAGATCTTTAATATTTTGTGTTTTGATTTTTTAATGCAATATGAAAAATGCACAGAAATGAAAAAGTATATTGGAAGTTTCATCTTAGATCTTAGTTTTCCATTAATCTTTATATTACTTTAAACATTTCACCTTCAATTTGGAAAATGGCGGCCATTATTGAAAATGGCCGTAACGGCCGCCACGAGGCTGATGGCTCCACGTCCAAATTTGGTATCAAATATACAAGGAGAAAGCAAATAATAGATAAAGATAATGAAATATATATATATATATATATATATATATATATATATATATATATATATATATATATATATATATATATATATATATATTAGCTTTGAAATTCTTTGCTATTCATATTTATTTTGTGAAAAGTAATCTTGGGTTGGTAGCATTTCATTACATAGAAATAAGCAAATAGACGAATAAGAAGGAAAACACACTTACCAGTCATAAAACGTCACTGCAAATGTTGGAGTATTAATATTTTAAATTCAAGTATAAATGATCAATGAAATAAATCGTATACTGCTCTGAAGATCCTCAAGAAAGGTGAAAGAACTTGTACAACTTCTAAGTGGTTCGTTTTCGTGTGTATAGTGGTTCATTTCCGTATGTGTGTCCAGATATAGCACTGGTAAGTGTGTTTTCCTTCTTATTCGTCTATTTGCTTATTTCTATGTAATGAAATGCTACCAACCCAAGATTACTTTTCACAATATATATATATATATATATATATATATATATATATATATATATATATATATATATATATATATATATATATATATATATATATATATATATATATATATATATATATATACCTAGTAAGCTGATTAGTGTTTATGTAACCGCTTTTTATTTGGAAAGAGGAAAATTTGCTAATGTGGTAACTGATTTTAATATAAATATTCACAATATATAGCAAACTAGTAAAACTAATATTAAAATATTGAAAATTCAAGATTGCCTGTTTTGTTGGGTGATTTATTTTTACAGAAGTAGTTACTTATTCTACTTAACGGTTATATCTATAATAGGCATGTGGGGAAGTAATGTTCAGATTCTGTTTTTTACGTACTAGTTGTAGTTATTTGTGTCCCTGTATATTTGTTTATGGTAAAAGACCATACAAACAATTAATTAAAATTATAGAAAAGTCCTAACTTGTTAAATATGGAACTAGGTAGGTAATTAATACTTCCGACCTCCTACTAATTGTATTTTTATTGCGAGAGATATTTTAGTGTGTGCAAGGTTCTATAAAAATGCCACCTTAACCAAATAGAACCACTGATTTATTTGCTGTAATGATCTCTAATTGCCTATAAGTAGAAAACGTGCAAGTGTTGATTAATAAAAAAACAGTGGTTATTTAAAAAATATGCACATTTTCCGGTAGACTGCGTACAGCTCGTTATCAAGAGCAAATCTCTAATTAATTTTCATATACACATACCTGTAATAAACGCGCCTGTTTTAGGTCAAAGCTGAATATCAATTAGAATGTGTTATTTTTCTAAGGGTACTTCCAGTGTCATCCATTTATGGGAGTAAATAACATATGATTTATGGTACTTATAGAAGCTTTATTAGACTATTAAATATTGTTTACCTATCGTTAATATTAACATAATTAAATATCTTGAAAATAGTGGTACCCGCATGAGAAATATAAGATGATTTAGAGATGAAACCAAGATTACATCAAAAACACCTATAACTAATGTATAAATTTTTGTCAGTGGTTTAACAGCAAGTGGTCGCAACAATAATAAATGTAGACTGCATTTTTTTTTTAAATTAACATAGGCAATAAACTGAAGTAGTGACCCCATTTAGTCCAACTCGGCAAAATTAGGCATGGTATAACGATCCAGCGGCTTCTGTACTGAATCACACCCAAACACGTCGCACATATCAGTGCAAGTATAAGCAACTTATTGGCAATGGATAAATGATTCATAGCCAAACAAAAGAAGTAATTGCTAATGTTTTGGATTTTATGAAAAAATAGGCAAGTATAGTGATGATTCTTTATTCTACTTTGTAATTTTAAGCAGCGAGCATTAAAAGCCACTGGCATATCCGACAGAAGTTATAGAAAAGTTTCTGAGGAACAAAAAGCTGTTGTGGAACACCTGGTACGTCATTTTCATCACCTTCAAAAAGAAAAGGAAAATGAATTCTCCAGAATTTTATCAGATGTGTGAAAATTAGTTAAGAAACTTTCTAGCTAAATTTTTGCTAAGAACGCGCCATGATGTTTGGATTATTAATTTGTTTAAAAGTGGGTGTTCTGTAATGTCCACAAATAATAATTCCAACGAAACAGAAAACCAAGGCTTGTGTCTTAGATTTTGGACTGAAAAATATTAACACTTAATTAAAACTCCATCTTAATTGATTTATTTTTATTTTAATTATGTGGTGTATAGTATAAAATGTATTCAAAACGTGCAATTAAATCGGCGATTTATATAGTTACCAATTGACGCTGTTTTGTATTAATAGCCCGACTATGGCTGGCGTCCAAAATGTGCAAGACTTTTCTCAAAGCTAATTTTTTTAGATTAGGTTACTTTTTAGTGATGGAGAGACACTGTAGAGACAGCTTCCGGTACCGGGACACCTGGCGCTTGGACGCTCTCAAAGGTGTAATGTTAATTAACGTCTCTAAACTGTTTTCTCAAAGCTCAAAATTTATAGAAAACGAGCAAATATAATATAAAACGAGAATCCAACAGTCAGACAGCAAAATATAGGTACACGTTGCGTCAGCGCTACTTCATACCTGGCAAAAAAATTACGTGTGCAAAAGTGATTTCTGACTGAAATTCTGAAAAACATTAACTAAAACTATAAAGTCAATAAAGGAGACAGTCAAGACTCATTTGTGATAGAACCACCTCAGTCAGCAGTCGCTAGATGTGAGAACGGTAACTGCGCGCATTAGTACACCTTTTCACTAGTAAACCTTTTTTTATTCTTTGTTAGATAGAGATATATCATTATTTACACAAAAAAATATTTCAATTATTTTATAACAGAAAAAAAAAGAATCATTGATTCATTGAAAAAAAATCTAGTGTAAATATAATCTAATCTAATTTAAAAAAATCTAATTGTCCGAATCACTGCCGTCGCCGTGTTTTTCGCCACTATATTCCTCGGCGTCATCAGTGGTGGTTGATTCCGAATCTGTGTACAAATAAAAAATTCAGCGATTTTACAAGGGGGCAGCCCTTGTAACAATAATCAGGGTTATAAAAACAAATTACTAGTCACTTTATTACTGCTTAAGTTATTCGCCACATGAAATTTTTCTAAATTCTTCCGTGGTGGAGAAAAAATGAACTATGTTTTTACCACAACTTTAGAGTGCCAACTTGGAGGGGAAGGGGTTTTGGAAAAAATATATGACAGCCTCCTTAATTTTTGCTGAATTTTCACCTCTTAAAATATTTTGCATCAATTTAGGAACACCCTGTCTAACGTCGTTGATACAATTTGTATTAACCGTGAATACATATACAAATAAGGAACCGTTTTTAGCTATAAAAGTTTTCAGAAGAAAAGACATAAGTGAGCAACGGCAATTATTGTGTAAACAAATGCATTGTTATCGACTGCGCATATTAGCCTAACAAGGTTAATTGTGATTAATTTTGAAGGATAATAGTACTACATATGTAAATTTAATATGTGCTGTAATATCTTGAATTAACATGAAATTACATGTTACTTTGTGTTAATATTGTTTTTTTTAGGGTGGGAATCAACTGACAATAATGATTGTTAGTGCAGTATGCGGATGCATCTTACTTATAATCGCATTATAGGAATCAATTAATCTTACTGACTTGTATAATACTCAGAAAAATATTGGTTATAAATTCGCATAGTCTTACTGCAAGATATGAATAAACAATAATAATGAATGTCTAATTTTCATTATTAAAATAAAAAGTCTATGTTCTAAATTCAAGATTTGGTATGTACGATACCTACATTGTATGATTGTAGATACTACTATAGTAGATGATTATAAAACATACAAGTAGTACAAAAAATACAAGATTTAAAGAAATATTATCTGTACCTGATATACCTATCTCCACAGTTCCGGCTTTGACATGTAAAGCCATACATCAATTTTCATTACATTACAGTATCTAATGGCAAGATAATTTTTTGTACAATTATTGTATCCTCATTTCGCTTTGGTACTTGCAAGTTTCAGTTGGATGTAGTTTCACTCTTAACTGCACTATTTGAGAACAACGGTCGTGATTGTTTTGTAAAAATGTGAGAAACTTTCATACATACTGCGTTTAATTTTGCTACTAATTGGTGTAGGCTTACCAACGCCATACTGAGATTTTAATTTTTTGGAAACGTTCCCCTGAATCCGATTCAAGAAACGATCTCATTTCATTTAAGACTTGCTGAATACCATCAATACCAACCAAAAAAGCGACAAATAAAAAAATTTTTCTTGAAAAATAAAATTGTTTTTATTTGAAGGATATTAATTAATACCAGGTGATTTTCTTAACATGACACATCCAAATATCTCGAGAAGTAAACACTTCGCGGAAAAATATCTCGCATCAAAATTAAATCATTTCGTGGGAGAAAGACTTTGGTATAAGAACCACCCCCACACTCCTCACCCTCTGCGCAGGGGTGGGGGTGAGTGTGAATTTTTAAACGGGGACTCCTTTTTTCATCACGGATTCGGAATTTCCGACTAAAAATACAAAGGTTTTATCTCAAAACATTTTTCATTATTAAATTGTAAAACTTCAGGTAGGAAGGGACTCACGTTAATCAAGCACCCCGAAGATTAACCTTTCGTTGTTCACAGCGACATCTATCATTATTGAAAATAAATGTTTGAGATAAACTTTTGAGATGAGATGAACTTTTTTTTAAAATGTTTTAGGTCGCAAAATGATCGTTAATACTTATGCTTAAACATATTATTTTTTATAATAAAGCAACTTTTCATTTTTATCCTGAAATTTGTCATTGATATATTGGATTGCTGCTAGTGGAAGTCCTGCGATGTTCCGATGCGCTTTAAACCATTTTAACATCATTTTATCGCACAAGTAGAATATACAAATTTTAGATATGTTCTGAAGTTTCTAAAACCATTGTAAAAATTACGATCGGACCACAACAAGGTGATTGATTACCTGCATAAAGGGCCAAACAAAATTAATTGGCAATTGCAGCAAATCTATCCGTCCGACAGATCCAGATTTTTTGCACAAATAATAAACATGCTTAAAGTTACTCTTAAGCGCAACACGAACGCCGTAGCTTAAAAATTGTAAAAGTGACGATTTCTCAATAAAACGCGCACCTTTTTAGCGGGTTTTACCGTTTTCCTCTGCTGAAAATGCAGCTAGAGAGTTCTGGTAGAGCTAGCTCATTTTGTAGGTTCTTCAATTCACTACAACTTTCCTATTGTAGTCAAAATTATTGCACTTGTAGTTATTGCTATAAACTCAAAAAATTATTTTTTTTTGCAATATTTCGGACCCCATTTGTTATAAACAACAATTGGCTGTTCAATTGGCAACAATTGGCTGTACTTTAAAACAGTGCACAGTTCGTTACCTATTATTTTTTAATGCCCTAAAAAAACCTTTGTAGCTTGGCCTACGGCTGCAAATTTACCGTTCTGCTAAAAACTATATAATCGCAATACTTAATTTCATTTTTGCAGGCGTATTACAGTGGCATATTGTTGTAAACAATATGCCACTGTGCCAACGATTTAAGCAGGAACACTGTAGTGTTACCAGCATGCTAATAATATGTTTGCAATATTTGATGCAAAAATGTTAATTATTGGTAATTAATTATTATGTTAGTCGAGATATTAATTAATTTTTAACAATTTTAACGCGATTTTAACAATTGTGCCGACCTTGACTCGAGTTGCAAAATTGAGAAATTTCGTTTTGGTTACTACCTACTTCATCACATGACAAAATAATTTCAAAAATGTAAGAATTAATGATACATTTTTTAGTTTTCACGTCTCTATTCACTAGCCTATTGTTATGAGATGGTTTTACGCACTTGGGGATGTAATTAAAAAAAAGTAGTCTACACCATAAAAAGAACCCATACTACCTAAATTTGAGGTTTATATACCTATTTAAAGGTTTGAGCAGGACGATGACGACACCGTCAGATAATCGGGCGCACGAATTTATATAATACATATATAGATTTAATGTATATTTCATATGCTTGGACTACTTCATATAAAACAAGTTGACTTTTTTGTTAATTTTCCGTGTTAACCATTTATGACAGACATCACATTTATTATTCAAGAACTACCATTGAAAAACTCAATATTTGTTTATTTTTTAATGAGCGTTCAATAAATTATCCTTATATACTTCAGACTATTATACTTGTTATAATAATTGCATGACCATGACCACAATTTTGATATATTATTAAGGGCATGAAGACATATACCGAAACTAAGTCTTCTAGAACTCGACAATTCATTTAACATTACGTGCTGCACAATTTGACAACTTATTAATCATAACTGTCAGCAAATGCAGTATAATATTTATTATTCCAAGGCCCTGGTTCGCGAACGTTATGGATATTTGTATTTGTAGTCCTAAATAAGTATTAATTTAAGTATTATGACCTAATTAAGTATTAATACACTGATAGGAACAAGAACCATAAACCTGCAAAGAACGTTTATTTTATAAATTAACATACAAAAAAATCTTTTTTGGTGTAAATTTTGAGTAAGCTGTATATAAATTCTTGCTCATGTTTTCTAATTTTCAAACAAAATGTCTTTTGTCAATATCGTATGTAGGTCTCAAACATTTTCTGAAAAGTCTCCAATAAAATTAATTGTATCGAATTGATTGAAGTTGTATGTGATGTTGTATTATGAAGTTATAAGTAATGTGACATGTCAGTTTTGTCAAATACCTACAGGTGAAAAAGATACAAGCTGGATATCCGAAAAGGTATTTATCAGCTTGTCGGACAGTACCTACCTATAAGGCAATAACAGAAATGTCGGAAGGGCATACCTTTAAAAATTTACCGAAAGTTTTAAGATGGGCAATTTAACAAAAAAATGTTGAAGTAGCAAAGAACAAGGTCGGGACGTCAGTGTGAAAGTTGGGTCTAAGATTCCATGTTTCAACAGCAACTAACTGTGAGTATAGGCCACTCTCTATAGAAATGGTCTAAGGTATCGGAAACGAAGAAAGGCATAAAAATATAGCGCGAGATATTGCCGTGCTATGAGATCATGATATATTTATCATTTTCATGATAAAGTTGTCGTTATAGACGATAAAAAACATGACAATATTTGACACTGTCTAATTCTCAGAGCAAAGGTAATGACGGTTTATATACGAATAATGTACAAGACGATTCAGACAATATGAAATTGAAAGGCGAACGCAAGCTTGGGGAAAAATATTGGTGTGCCGTATCGGAAGGCGGTGAAGCATCAATGCTTACATCGGAAGTTTTTACAAGATTTTAAAACTTTTCCCGAAATCCTTTCAGGCATACGTTACGCGAGGGGAAAGATATTATATTCTTGCCTTTCGGTAAGTTGGGAACACCAACATTCTTTATGAATAATCATAATATCCGTCTAATTTTGGAGATACAAATTCTTATTAAACGATATCAACGCGGCAATCAACGAATGCAGTATCTACCTTGCTCTTTATAAATTTGAAACACTCATGGCACTAACTGCATCGCTTGAAATGCATTGAGACCCGTGAGGACTTTCGCAACGCTGGCTGGCGCTGGATTTATTGGAATACGGAGTAATTTATAGTCTGTATCCTTTTACGCAACGATTGACGTAGTCTCGGTCTAATTGTTAAGTTAGAAACATTAAAGGTCGCCCGGCGTATATACAAGTTATTACCGCCCGCGACTTTCCTCCTGCGTGCAGTTATTGGAGAATTTGCCACCTGCGCCTCACAAATGATCGTTTACTACCAAGGATGTTGCTAAGGTCCCGGTTATAGCGTTCGTGCGGCTTTTATTCTCCCATTTCCAGGTGCAAGTAGTGAGAAATACCTAGAAATTACCAATGCTTAAACGACAAATTTAATTGATATCCTTGATGACAGGACAAGGTAGTGTAACTAAACTGTTTGTAACTGTGGACTAAAAAGAGTTAATGACTTAACTAATGATAAATTGATTAACAATGAATGTAAAATTGGTCATCTCCGGTCACTAATTTAGCATTAATATACATAACAGTAAAGCCTAAAACGCTATGGATCGGCGACTGTAAATAATGTAAGGGTCCTTAAACTTGAAGGTTATGGTGGAGATTGAAAGCGATAATTTTACACGCAATACATACAGTACAATAAAATACATGCAATTGAAAAGAATTAGGTAGTTTACTATTGCTTTTAAAGGTTCAAGAATTATATTATCATATCGTGTAAGCATACCATACCTGATCATTAAACACAAAACAATTTCCATTATTGTGGATAAAATAGAAATTAGCAATGTGTACATGAAAACAATACTATTGTTTACGATATAATTTATTATAGTGATCGACCGATATGAAAATTTTGACCGATACCGATATATATCGGCATATCGGCCGTGGTCGTTGATATTCGGATATTATGTTCATTCATTACAATTAGTAATATATACTAGAATCTTTGAACCCACAGCGAGCTGTTATTGATGTTATTGGTAAATGTAAAAAGATTGTATCACATTTCCATCATTCACAAATTGCTTGTGATAAATTGAGAAAAATACAAGAAGAACTAAATATGGCCCCAAAGAAATTGATTCAAGATATCCAAACGTGGTGGAATTCGACATGTTGTTTCGCTTGTTTGAACAAAAAAAGTTGTTAATCTATATGCTATTGAACATCCTGACCTCACAGATCTCACCTTTCATCAATGGGAGGGAGCTTTTTCAAAATATTTTGAATTTGTTACAACCATTCGAAAAAGTAACAAAAATGGCTAGTCGAAATGATAGCTGCATATCAGAAACGATTCCGTTTGTTTCTACACTTTTAGCATATTTAAGTAAAGAGGATGAAAGGAATTTGTCTGCTGTAGGTACTATGAAAAATTAATTAAAAAACAACGTTTTCATAATAATATGTTATCAAAACATCATTTAACTTTTGCGACATTTCTCGATCCCCGTTTTAAAACACATTTCTTAACAAAAAAAGTATGTGCTGATTTATATTTGAATTAAAAGGCACTGCAAACGGATAATGAAAATTTATCGTATGATTGTGTAAGTAGCGATGACAGTAGTGATGACGATGTTCCACTAGTTACTTTAACATGCCCTGCGCCTGCATCCGAATTTGCTCCTTTGTCATTGGTGCAGTCTAAAAGATCCCACGAGATGTTTTGGCAGTCTTATGAAGAATTAGTTAATAAAAATGGAAATATAAACTTCGATTCTTATTCTTATTATTGGATTATTATTTTATTTTTGTACATACTAGATAGGTAGTATCTAATATCGTATCGTGTTCTGTGAGCATTTGCTGCTAAAATTATTGTACCTGACTAAAGAAATACGACTTTTAATTTATTTTTATGCAGAAACATTTATTATTTTTAATAAAACAGAGATCCATAGTTTTTTTTATATCGGCCATATCGGTTGTCCCTATCGGCCGATACCGATAATCGGCGTTGCTGCCGATATACCGATATAAATATCGGTATCGGTCGATCACTAATTTATTATCTATTAAAATTAAAATATGTTGCATCGACTTATTTACCTTTATCTGCTAGATTTTGAACTTTAAAATACATTTGTAGCTAAACATAAAATATGTGTATTCATGGACGTTTTTAATAAAGTAATTATGTATTGACTGTAAGTATGGTATTAGAATATTTAGTTGATAACTAAATTTAAGAGCTATTTAATGTTAAATTATATAAAACCGAAAACTCGACGAACAATTAACGTCACGATACTAAAGCGAGGCAAATAACGAAGGTAAATCGCCGAGTTAATAATGGTCAGTAATTACAACTTGAATACTATGATTTGTTCATGATTTTACGTATTTTCATGAACGAGTTGTTTTTCAGTTCTGGATGGGCGTTTGGGAAAATGTAACAAAAAATAATTTTACTTTTAAAACGTCAATGCTATTAACTGGTACAAGTCGGGCGGTCATATAGTCACCTTGCTTCTTCTTCTTGTCTTCAACACAAATTCGGATATTGTGGTACGTTGCCACGTATGTGTTGTGTATACTGTATATGTTGTAACGCGGAAGGATATAATAGCCCGATCAAAACAGACATTCAAGGTTATAATAATTCGCATAGAGCTGAAAATTGTTACGAATGTTGAGAACGCCATTATAAAGCCAAACGATAAGTTTTATGATAAAAACAGGTCAGACAATCTATAAAAATTGTTCTTACACTTTTCCCTAAGATTCTGGCAGTAAAGAGAAAAGTTTGGAGTTTGGAGTAGGTACATCTGTGAAAAGTATATAGAGTTACTTATATCCTTACACCCTATCAGATAGATGGGAAATTGATTGTACATACATACATACATACATACATACATATTTCCCAACACACCAAAAGGACAACAATGCAATTTACAACAACACGTTAATTAGATACCTACTATTATATTATATACTGTGGGCATTTTTAATTTAGAAGGTGCAATGAAATTGCAACATATTTCCCAGCGAGAACCGTGTGCCCAATAAAATACAAACAAATAACGGATATTCAATGTCAATAGCACCGAGTCAATGCTAATCCCTTGCGTAATGCTCAGAATTCCCGAAGAATACTAAACCAAAAAGAAATAAATATAGACGTTACACCTTGCGACAATATAGGACTATTTTATTCTAAGACCATCGAAACTGAATTCTTTATAGTTATTGGCCAGGTATTACAAAATTTATAGTTTAACAATAAGTCGAGGATTTTGCAATTCTTCATGTAGTTAGTAGAACAATTGCGAGTGTCAAGTGCGGGATATTGTTATCTGTGTGTGGATTTGTGATTTTTTTGTGCAAGTAACAATGACTGACACCGGTTACGAGGTAAGAGAATTAGAGCAGCGCCATCAGGGTTTCATTATGCAACTGAATAAATAACTGTCTGTAAATTGTACATTAAGTTATAGTCGATATATACTTCTTGCTTACGAAATCAGCAAGTAAATGGAATATAATATATGGCAACACTGATATTAAAATAACATTTGATTGTTGTGAAATTATTTGTTCACTTACTTCCACATTGGCGCATTCGCCATTTTCTCGAATGACATAACGAGAACCTATTTTTCTCGCAATTTCTATTTACGGTAAATTTTACTGAAATATAATGTATAGATCAGATGCATCCAAAAATACAAGGGATACATACATAGGGTACACATACCTTGGAATAAATGCAAATACAGAGTAATGTGCCACGATACACTGGAATTTTTTGGAACAGAGATTATATACCTAATCTCTGGAATAACTAACTATAGGTATACTAATCTTAATTTTACAAGTTAGTTCAAAAGTCTCATAGAATCCCGTATACGCAACATTCAACATATTCAAGGTCGAAGGTCGCAAAACCCGTTTTTTTTTGTAAATAACTCGCTTTGCCCTAAATGACATTTGGAGTTATTAAAAAAGCTGTAGAGCATACATATTCGATCTTAGACTATATTTGATACAACTAACCGTTCTTGAGATAGAGCGCGAAGAGTGGGAAGCGCTTAGACGTATGTATGATAACGCTAGGTTGACTGTGCACTAAATACAATACATAGTACTACTTAGCTGGCAGCTAATCAGCAAGCAAGCTCCGTCATCTTGCTACAATGATCATCCTCAGATGCCAACCTAAATGCCGTGCAGGCGGGCTCTAGCAAAGCGCGGCGAGAGGCAGGCTTTGCCGGTGGGGCCCATCAGTCAAGACCGGGGGAGGCTGCGCAACTTCGCGTGACACTTTGTGGGGAGGGTCATGTGAAACGCGCGGCCTAACCTTTACGAGACGGTCTCGGTCTACATGGATATTAGGGGCAAAAAGTACCGCTCGCCCCCCCTCTTATTGAGGTCACGTCTTTAGCCAAGGATATTGGAGCATGGCAGTCTACATTTCGGGTTTCGGGAATCTCACACCCCATTGCTTCAGCCACTATTTTAAAATTAACGGTAAATTTTTATTTATTACATAACTTGTTTATTTTCAATTTCACAAAAACCATGGACTGTTGATCACTGTTGATTGGAATTCAATTTTCCACAATTTTGGTCCTTATCATTTTTACCTAAGATCGATCTTTCCACCGTTTGTGTTGAAATTCCGTATTGAAATTTTCAAAAATCAAAACTTGGTACATTTTTTATTGAAAATTGGGCCTTTTCAGCTTATTTCAGGCATAAAAATGTACTTATCAAATGTACCAAAAAATGTACTTTTTTTTTAAAAATGTACTTACATTTTCACCATATTAATTTCACCATATTTCTCAATTATCTACGACCTTTGCATTTAACTTTCTTCAATAGGTCTACTTTTTCCGAAAATCGTAAAAAAAACACGATTTACCCTTAACAAGGGGTTTCTTTTCCACCCCCACCCTATACTCCTGGTTACTTGTTGGGGTCCAATCGAATTTTCCCCTTTTGTATGTAATTAATCCTAAGTTTTTCGACTATCCATATACAGCTAAGATTTTTCTTTGAAAAAATTTATTAGCACTCATCTGCATCTAGCACTTTCTGCATCTAGGTACTATTTGGGTCCGATGTATTACCTATATCACACATAATTTATTATATTTACGAATCAAATTTGAATAACAACCTAAAAGCGTAAGCGATATTAGTAACTAAGTAGGTATGTAATACTATATAATTACTAAATTCAATATAACTATCCATGCCCATGTATGTAAAAATACTAAAAACAGGTAATTATCTACAGTTACCTTGTTATTTATCAACATAAGCTGTAATTAAATATTTAATTAATATTCCGATTATTATAGTCGATAATTAATGAAATATTTCATTTACCAAATTAAATATACGCCGATATCGGGCAAATACCTGGCGTATAGCCTAGTCAATGAATGGCCGAAAATGGGGTGTAGTGTATGAATGAATTAAAAGTCCGCCCATCGCCATTCGGTGCGGGGGTTGGGGAGTATAAAGGTATCTTTTCTTGGCTTTTGAGTAGCGAAAAGTTACTTGTAATAAAGGCTTAGAGAATATAAAATCCAGCATCCAGGAAACTGATATTTGACGATTCGCAATTCGTGCTGCGATCAGTATTGATCGTTCCAATATTCTTGGCTAAATATGTGATCTCAATAAGAGGGGGCTGACGACCCACTTGGAAGGTCCCGGAAGAGAAACAGGCACAGTTAATTTGTTTTATTTTTTTTAATTAACGACAAAATTTCCTCCCCTCCATGCACTTTACATCCACATTGTTACTTAGACTAATAGTTTATTTTATCGAAAAAAGACATAAGTATATCCGTTTTCAATTCCATGAAAATTACATTTCATGAAATGTCAATATTTCGGAACTCGAAAGGAATATTTCTAGGTCATGTTGAGAAATTGCAATACCGAAATTATACAGCCTCCTACTCAGTGACTAATACTACTACTCCCTTCTACATCATCTACATCTACCACTACTACTCCTTTCCACACCATCGTTCACGCAGATACAAAAAAAACATGTCAATAAAGTGATATTGATAATGAAAATCGTATTTTTGTCCCTCCCTTTTAAGAGTCCTATACACCACGTGACTTTTCATCATCCTGCGCAGAAAACAGCTTCTAGAGGCGAGATATTATTTTGCTTATTTGTTATTGTACATACTCATTATTAACAAAGAATTTAGTTATACTTTTCAAACTATAACACCTGTATCAAACGGGCTGCAAATTGAAAAAAATAATTTGCACGTTACAAATTGGTGATTTGCGCATAACGTTGGTACGGCGAACTGGACAACAAAAACGTAATTTTCACGATAATTTAATCTTGGAACTAGAAAAGTATTATTGTTTACTGTTATATCAAAATTAAATAGATACAGTTTCTTCTGTCGCTGGATGAGATTATCTGTTCCACGTTGAAAAACATGAACTTTAAAAGTTTCCTTTGTATACAGTATGGCATTGGGTTGAGTTTACAAGACGACAAATGAACCAAAAAGAGCAAGATCGAAAAAAAATACGTCCCAAAAATTTCCCAAAAGATTGGAATAAATATGGTACAGAAATTATAATAAATATAACGCCATGCATATAAATTACTTGCCGAATATTTACTTTATGTTATAGTGATGCATTATTATTTAAGGGCTGCTACAAAATATAAATATTCGTGCTATTATTGTTCCTGTGCAGTGCCGTCTAATTCTAGTATTATCCGGTATGGTATATATATATATATATATATATATATATATATATATATATATATATATATATATATATATATATATATATATATATATATATATATATATATATATATATATATATATATATATATATATATATATATATATATATATATATATATATATATATATATATAGACTCTCATTACTAAACCCATAAGAGCTGTGTATTAGTATACCGCATTTTATTCAGCAATTATTAACACCCAATAGGTAGATGTATGCATAACTTATGTATTCGCCCTTGAATTACTTACTATACTTATTTTAAGCAAGTCTAATTCTTTTGCTGAAAGCTTATTACCATGCCTAATGATAGATTTACATACCAAGAGTGTCATAAATATAATCAGTGTCAACATTTTATAATAGATTTTTTAGATTAGAAGATAATTTATTAATAATGTCTAATCTGGTTATACTAATTTGTCTTAATTTAATTCTATTAATTGGAGCTTGTTTTAATTAGTTTTTCCTCAGAAAAATATAGTAACATTTATTTACAAAATAAGTTTTAAAACAATATAAGTTCTGGGACACTAATGAAATATAATCAAAAATTATGTGTATAATTACTTATAATCTCACTTAGTGAATTATTACCGGAAATATTTTGAGGCATCCATTTAAAAAAAAATAGGCACGAATAAAATTTCCCAGTTATTAATTCAACAACGAGGGGGATTCGATGAGAAAATTTATTTGTTGCTATGGTAATCAAACAAATACAAGGTTTTTGATTGGCTTATATAAGTAAGTGTAAAATTTTCTATATTATCAACTCTTTTAGACATCAGTTGACAGAGTATATTATAAATAGCGCTGTGACGGGAATTGCACCGTCCATTTAATATATACCTATGGGCGTTTATTTCCAGGGTGTTAATTTGATTACACCCGGTGTATTCAATATTTCAAATTTGCCGCCAAGAATATGTGCAAATGAGGTAAAACGTCACCCATATTGGCCTTTTTGGTTTAGCTGTCTTTTGTGAATATAATACAAACCAATTAACATATTATTTCTGGGCATTTTAAAACAATACAGAGGAAATGATGTTACAATTAATTAATGATTCTGACTCAGTAAGTGGTGCATATGCAACACAAAATTTATTTTACCTTAGAGACGTTGACGGCCAAAAAACGATAGTTTTACTGGACTTTGTTTTAAAAAAGAACATGTAATGGAACGCCCCTAAGAAACTACTCACAAAACCAAATTTGTTTTTTATTTAGACTTGACTGGACGAGAGAAAATAAAGATTAGAATAATTAGAATTTCAAAAGTAATTTTTAATTTAAAGAAAAATACAATTTTGTTTTTCAAAAATATTTCCCGCCAATTCCATTCGAACGTCACTGTTAGACATGAAATATATTGCTGTACATCAGAAAATGCTTCTCGATGCAGAAAAGGGGCATATCAAATTTCACAGACATTTTTACAATTTTTCATATTTTTCGGAAACTATGCAAGTTATGATATTTCTTTTAATGGTACAGTATTCGGTATAACTAGTACAACAATAAAGAAAAGCATATTTTCAATAACTGGGTGGGACGTCAAAAAACACCTTAGTACATGCAGTAGTTAAAAAAAAATTACGGTACACAGTAGTACAAAGTTAGAACAACCTAGTTCCATGTAAAATGTTTTGCTTCCTGTTAAAATGGGGGGCTAAATTTACGCACATGAAAAATCTAAGCGTGTAATATTTTTTGCTGACCTGACACTAAATCTGAACTAAAGCTGATGATTTTTTTTTTTTTCGACAATTTTGGTCTAAAATTCAAAATATCTCGCAGGCGGTGCATCGGATCGGAAAATGCAAGATAAAAAAAAATATCGTGCATAATTAAATTCTCTACAAAATATCTCTTACAAAATTTCCCGATTTTCTCAATCGTTTTTCCGAAAATTGAGAAACACCAATGTACATATAATGAAAATCTCAGAAATGTCATAGAAACTTAAAAAAATATTTCATGAAGTCATTACAAAATTTTAACAAATTTTCAAATATCCATTTGTAACGAAATTACCATTACCAGAAATTACCAGATATGGTACCATACTGTACCATATCTATATTACTGTACCTTTCTTTCTCCAAACCATATTTCTGCTGGCCTATATTCACTTTAAAAGCTTATAAAACCTTCACTCTTTATAATTCCCAAGACAAATATTGACATTTTCAAAAATATAAGAGGCCCCATTTAAAATAACAAAGTTGCCCTATCCCCGAAAATACGTTATGCCATTTCCGATTAAACTGGAAATGAGCAAAAAAGACGGATAGTCAAGAAAAAGCTTTTTAAAATTAGAAGAAGACTGGCAAAACTGCATTTATCTCAACTAGATCAAAAATTATAGGTTTAAAAAGTGTAAAATATAATTGTGAACCCGGCATTTAGGTATTATAAAGAAAGGCATCCTTAAATGTGTACCGTATTCCTCACAAGTCGCTCTGTCAATTATGTCACAAACAACATTCTGCAAATGAGGATTCCCAACATGTCCCGGAATCGGCTGCCGCCTTTATTGTCCGATAAAATGTAAAGCTGCTTCATTATAATTCATCTTAAGTAGCATAATATATTAAATCGCGCGTATATTTATAAGCATAAATCCTATAGAAATAGCACGAATGGGCAGACCGGGTAGTTAAAAATAGACGAGGTAATTTTGCGTGGGCCATCTGGATATATACGACTATAATATTATTCATCAATCTACATAATCTTATTGTGTAATGGATCACTGGGAAATTTTATAAAGCCTATCTACTATTTCCTAGCTTTGCCTCATCTGTTTTGAAGAAATGGTCAGTACGAGCTCAGTACATATATTTATAATCCTTATTGAATTAGAGAGGGGAAAATGGGATCAGTTGAGTGCGTTAGTTAGTGACGTTAGTTATTACATTATTTGTATGCATCATGTTTTGAATACAGCAACCTTTTCCTGAAATTGAATTTAACCTTGTTGATAAATTAAATGTTACTGGTATTATTATAACGCAAGAAAAAACATTTTCAATTAAAGTTTATACCATAATTATTACCCCATCGCCAATTCTTGGTCCGAAGCCTTTCTAAAACAAAGTTATGTTTAAAAATTCTGTTCGGCAACAGATCACCGTTGGGCGATTTACTTGATTTAGATTCAAGAAAAAAACCGTTGGCCCTAACTAGTTATTCATCACTGTATTATAGTTAATATGTCTAGGGTGATAACTATAGTAGGAGGAAGACTCGTCTCTCGTATTTAACCTGATTTTTAATTGTTGTGCACAACTTCTATATTTCCCTTCGATAATTCGAGAGCAAGCAGTTTCGGAGACGAAACAATATTCGAAGAAATATTCAACAAATAATAACAAATATAACTAATAATTATTAAGCGCAATTAAAGTTATAAAGTTACTTGAACTCGTTAAACCGCAGTTGAATTAACATTGAAATCCAGATTAAAAAATTGCAAATGTGAACCTTATAATCATGAGTCATGCTGAATAAATAAATTTAGATGCTATTCATTTTAAATTACAACATGGATATAAGAACGCTAGAATAATGTAAATATTTTTTAAAGGTCTAAATATGCCAATATTTAAAAAAATGTACTAATGGAAACCTGGATTGCTATAAAAACATGCATTACGTCCATCTGATAGTTCAATTTTAATTAGCTTAATTCAGTATACGTTTAGATTTTAGGAGAGCAATGAATATCTCTTCCTCAAGGGAGGTCCCAAAGAGGCTGATTGATTAATATAATGAATACATCTAATATTTCCTGTACACGTTTGGAAAACTAGTTGGGCCAACGTGTACAAGACCACTTGGCGTAAGTTGGTCGTTGGCGGCCAGCGTTGGCTCGCCAGGCGAATGTTGTCGGTTTTTCGTGCACACATCAAAAGATCTTCTAAAAGCCAAACGTCATTAAGCGGAAAAGATAGTGTTGCGGCGTAACAATTGTATTTATTAGCTACGACGGTACACATTTTTATAATAATTTAAAGTAATGTACAAGTAAATTGCCGCGATAGTTACTACATCTATGCTCGTTAAATGGCCAGTGCAGAATTAGCAACGGCAATGTGTAAACAGTGTCCTCATTTTTACAGACGCGTACAAGAGCCTTATCATCTTTACTGACTCTACTATGTATCTTGGAAGTACATATAATGTGATTTTGAAGCATTTGTAGAGTAAGAGTTTTTTCTGCAACTGATATGTCATAGGTATCTATCTCTCTCCCCTCTGCCGGTATCTATTATAAGCTGCAGTTTGCATTCCACACATTCATTTCCGGTTCATTTGTTTACTTTAACATCAACAACTCACATACCTTCTTATGTGATTTTCCTTATTCTGCTATATATTTAAAATAAAATATAATAAAACTTTATGTTTATTGAACATATAACTATAATTTAACAATTGAATCTTGAATTGAAATTAATCTAATTTTATATTTTCAAGCTTCTCTGATTAGCTAAATTATAATTACGGGTAATAATTTAGCTAATTCGAGAAACTTAAAAAATATAAAATTAGATTAATCTTCTTTATTTCCTATTTTTCTCATTAGATTCATGACAACTTGCTTTATATATTATTACTTTGTAGAACTACTTTACAGCCTTACAATCATCCTTTGGATGCGATGAAACTCCTGCTTACGTATCTAGGACACCCTAGATACTGGTTTTCTGCTCGTACACAATTATAACTATTTTAAATTTACAAAATTTTCTCTTCAGATTACTTTTGTAACATTAACGATCATTATAATACTTAAACTCTCAAGATTTTCTTGATGGCTACCGTTTAGTGCCTTAGCTAGAACTCATTATATTATTTATTTGTAGCGAAGGAAGCCTAGTATCTTAAACAAAACCACACTTCCTTAGTTATCTAGTTACCTACTTTTCAAATACACTTCCTCTCCAGGAAATGACATTTTGTCATTATTTATTAATTTTAAAATTACACTACAGATATTGTTTAAAACTTATAACTACATATATTAATAGTCTTTGCACATTTATATTCACTTTATATGTGTCATTCACCCTTGGTTCCATTTTAAAATCACTCGGCGATCATATGACAAGTGACTTGCGTGGAGGCTCTACTATCAGTTTTAATCTCACACTCCGGTTTTGGTAATGATTTTATTTACAATATTGATAAATAAACATAGTTTAATACATTTCCGTTTCCAACGTTTCCGTAGACCAAAACATCTGTAGGTTAAATAAAAATAGTTGATCCTCTGGCCAACATAAAAGAATTGAAGTTCGTAAGGTGTCAGTTTAGTTAAGTTTCCTTGGCTAACCAAGAGTATATCTACAAGGTTTAGAACGTAATTAAATTTTCTGTTTTAAGATTTTCCGTGGGCGTTTGAAATCTTAACAAATATTGAATAAAACATTCATTTTTTTAATCAATAATCATAGTTTTTGAAATACTTCCTATCTATATTACAGACTTGTTAATCGATCAGTATGAATTTGAATAATAAAAATGTAAACAACGTTAGGTACATGTCTCGAATATTTTTATTACAAACGCAGCTTAGAACGAATTTCTGTTGTTTATTTTCAGGAACATAATTTCATAACAACCGTTAAATTATTTTTTATTATTTTAATTTATTGTAAGTAGAATTGGGAGCACGTTTCTATAAATCATATTGCAGTTCTTTTTCACGTAGTCATATTTCATTTTGTCTATATCTACATCGTAGGTGTACTTAAGTATTAATTTGTTATATTTTAATTTATGTCTATCATTAAGCGGTACAATTTCCTGTTGAAATTTGAATGTCAAATATTACATAAATTCGATAAAAAATAACCTTGGTCTTGCTCCATTTTAATCGGCTGTTTAACTAACGTCATCCAAATATCCATACTAAAATAATAAGGTGAGTAGCTGAGAACAAATTTAAGCGTTTATTCGCAATGAAAGTGATAATATAACAAGTTTTAACAGTTTCTTGGAAACTATCCATAAGGAGTGCTATTTGCAATAATTTCAACATTTCAGAAACATTATTCGTCATATGATCATGAACAACGACGAGAAGTTATGAGTTCCTGGATCACTGTCTCGTACAAGGAGAAATTCAGATATTAAATATATTAAAATTCTTATTATTCACGTAATGTAAGTACCTTTATATTAACCTGTACCTGTACTTGAAAACATTAAAATATAAATAACATATTTATTTATTCAAAATCTAAGGAAATTGTAATATGACAATGCAGTAGATACGAAAAACAAACATGTAACCTAAATACATAATAATAGCCATTTGGTAAATAGCACACAAATAAAAAGTAGAAACAGAAACATGGAGATTTACAAATGTGGAAATTGAGGCATTAATTGAGAAAATATTCTTTATGGATCTTGATAATAGCATCATGATAATAGCATCTTGATAATACAATGCCAACAATTGAATAACTATATATTTGATAAACAATGCATACATTTATATATAATATTGTAGTTAAAATGTGTTTCTCCTATATGAGGTTGAAAACAAAAATTATACAATGTAACGTGCCTTTTTGCGTAAAAGATAATAACAAAATAAAATAAAAAAAAATTGACTATACTAACCTACAACTACAATTGGCAAAAAAAAAGGGTACGGCCGACTCAGTGGAGACGGGGTGGTTCGTAATAGTTTACGTGAACTATATTATAGTGGATGGTAATAGGGCGCCAGGCAAATTTTATGTCCCAGTCCGTAACACCTCTTTACTGTTGAATTTTTAATTCCTCAAAATTAGCCAAACCCAGGATATTCTAATAAAAGGCCAATTGAACTATAACTATTTAATGTTTACATATATAGACAAACAAACCCTACTAATGATGGTATTTTGTATATGACAAAAAAATTGTGTATATATATATATACGATCCTAAATGATAAAGTTGGGAAAGCACCAACAAGATTTCACTTTTAAATAACTATATGCACTAAATAGACACTAGTCGGAAATTAAGCACAACCAGATATAAGATTTATATAACAATATGTTAGGGACGATGCGTCGCTCGAGCTCAAGCGCAGCGCAGGGTAAGAACCATGAAATAACCAAAGGGTACTGGAAGCGATGTTAGGCCTTAATTTCCGCCTATATAAAGAACTAAGTCATAATATAGGTAACCACATATATATACATACACATATAATAGCGCAAAACCGCATAAAACGCAACCTTGTTTAACAAAAAAAAAATATTTAACTACATAGATGATGTTACCATCAAATAATAAAAAAAATTATATACGCATATAAAAATTATATTTAAGGTTGGGACTTGCGTGCGTTTCCTCCCACAGAGGTAGGATGATGGACCACCTCGGACCTTATAAGAGGTAGGGACCGCGTCACACAAGAAGGGACAGCTTCAATAAAAACAAAAGCAGCTTCGCACGAGAAAGGGGCCGCCTCGGGTAAAAACCCTAAAAATTTAAAATAAGTTTACTCTATTTTTATGACGTCACGCAGTTTTCGGAACGAAAGGAATACTAAGACAACGTGGCAACGCCGACAACAATTTCCCTAATTAATTAATATTATCACTACACTAAACCAATTCTAACACGATAAGAAAAAAATTAAAACTATCACTTACCCTAATATAGGGGTTCTTACTCGTCAGAGAATGATTGTTATGGCCGAAATCGACAGAATTAATGTTGTATTTAAACGTGGTATGGCGTCTGACTGGACTATAACCGGTTTCCACCGATCAGGCTTTGGGTTTTTCACTTAATAAGTTTTCACCGCTAACGGAAACCATAAATTCCCATCGCCTGAGTATTGAGAATCGGAAATATATCCCTAATTAGTATTAGGATGACTTTGACTATCACACTTCTTTTCCGAATTTCTTCCAGCTCTATACCTTACTATACACGATCACCTGTACAACACTGCCGCAGTCTCGATCGCACCAATCTAACCAAATTTAGCAGGAACACCGCCACAGCAAAAACTCTCATTCCGCGCAAAAAGTGTCTTGTGGCATTTATTCAGGATAATATTTTAACGCTACTATCTAGTAGTCATTACCAGGTACACAAAAAAAGAAACCGTCTGAAAATAACCGTTACAACAGTTAATGAGGATTGTATTATTATAAGAGATTATTAATGACTTAATAATCTCTTAAAACTAAAATTACACAATATTCTGATTGATAATAAAAAAGAACAGATTGAAGTTACTGTCGGCAAATATAATTAAAAATGTGTAACATTCTATAGGATACTCTTTGCCGAGTCGGGTATTTAATATAAAAAACAAAGTATGGAGCATTTACTGGATGTTTTTCTGGTATCACCGAAGAGTATAAATATAACAAACGTAAAATAAAAAAAAATCTTGCAAAAATTGAATATTTATTTTGACTGACAAAAAAATCGTTATTAGCGACCCCAACATTCCCGAGGCACCGCTTTTGAGTAGATGTCACCATTAAAGAAAAAGTGTTCTCCATATTAGAGCGGTGATCTTGAATATTGATTTTGACTGCCAAAAAATCGTTATTAGCGATCCCAAAATTCCCGAGATACCGATTTTGTGTGGATTCTGACAGTAAATGGCAAAAATGTCCGCCATTCTCACGTCGTTCTATTGAATAATGATTTTGACAAAAAATTCGTTATTACGGACCCCAAAATTCCCGAGACATCGATTTGGAGTCGTTTCCGATCATAACTGCCAAAAATATTGGCCATCTTGAATATTTATTTAGAAAAAAAAAATCGTGATCAGTGACCCCAAAGTTCCATTAAAAAGAATATTGATTTGAAAAAAATTCGTGACACTAAAATTCCCGAGACACCAATTTATTGGGTCGTTTCGCACAATAAATAGCCAAAATGTCCGCTATCTTGAATATTCTTTTTGACAAAAATTACTTAAATCTATTACAAAAATACTTCGAGATACAGATTTTGAATTTCGGACCATAAAGGCAATTCGCCATTTTGAAAATTAAAGTAGGTACATCAATAATGACATAGCGAACAAAAATTGTTAATGCATGAGACTAAAATGTGATTAAAACTGGGTTAGGTAAGTGTCCTGGGACACTCCACAGGGCGTTTTAAATTTCTTCATAAAATTAATAACGCCAATATAACATTCTATGCGAAATCAGGGAAATAGTTAAGAAACATTCTATATGAAATCAGGAAAATAGTTAAGAAAATATTAAAAATTTAACTTAATATTTTAATAATTGAAATAACGTGATAGATTATTACTAATAATCTATCACATATTACAGAATGAGATTACATATTCTCTAAAATTTAAAAACTTGAAGCAATATTGAGGTAATATCAGTCAATACTGTTCCCCAATGTTTCACGCCTAACTTCCCATTGAGATCTCCGAGCAACAGAATATGGTAAAGAATATCTTAATTTTAAAACACTTAGTGATAGAATATAGGTTAAGCGCAGTCATTCTATTAAATAATGAACTATTTTATAGGAACTACGTTGATGAAGGCATTTAGAGCTGCATTTGATTAATTCTCGGGTAGTGCTGAACACACCACGTTTTCCTGTTGTACAAAAATTGGACGCCGCGCCGCTAGTTTCTCTAAAAATAACAATTACTTTTGAATTTCCTTGTTCAATTATGAAGCAGAACAATTTCTTCAGATTTTATCGTTCTACGCATTGTTTTTGAGAAAACAAAAATAAAAACCATTTTGATGGATGTCAATTTATACAAAAATATTTTTTACAAATTCAAAGGTTTGATTCAAGGGCAAAAACAAGTATTTTACAATAAGTATCACCATTTTCTTGCCAAAAATTACAAAAACTGATGAAAGTAAAATCTAATTTTTCTAATTATTTTATAAAAAAAATATTGCAGAATTATTTGAAATCGATTTTCGTCATGATTCGTGACGAAAATCTGATTTTGATAGAACTTGCTTCGGAAATTGCAAATCAACCAGCACCTTTGGTGCGCTGGCGCCGCGCCGTAGAGCCGAAACTATTGGTAGTAGACGAAAAATGCAAGAACCACAATTGTGCACAAATTTGTTCTCTTCGTATATAATTTTTTTCGATAGCACTTATCACAGCGGCATTATTTCCCGAAAAGCGTCGAGACGTCGAGAGATTTTTCATCCCCTCACCCCTCCAGCTGAAACCCCCGCAACCCCAAACGGAGGTGTATCAGGGTCTACCATACCACTAAATGTATTTTCTTCCCGATCTTTTGCGAAGAGAACACCTTTTTGTACCCATTGCTTGGGCTACTTATTGTCTGTGTAATTTAATTAAAACCATATAATTTTTACCATATTTATCTTGTATATATACCATAATTATCTTGTACAAATTATGGACTATAATATACAAATCTTATAATATGGGGTTGAATGGTTTCTACATATTTCTGAGTCATATTTTCTCAAAGAATAAGTAAAACACGAAGGCCAAATTACTCATGTAGATCGATGAGCTGTTCGAAAACATAATGAATTATCTACTTAATTTATTTGGCCTTTAACATTTCTTAAAATGCATCTTTAGTTTAGCAACAAAATCGATGCAGACGAGGGGAAATGTGTCTTATTATCCTTGAATTAATATAATTAGAATAAAACCACATAAACGACTATAGCCTCTATATATTATGTAGGTATAATTGTGTAAAAATTTGAAATGCATTATTGATAATAAAGAACGTTGAGTACCTACGTTGTTGGTTACATATAATTTCAACTATCTCTTCCTGATTTGAAGTGATAAAAATTCTGTACCTCTTGAATTGAATACTTAATGCTAATGGATGAAAATATATTTCATAATCACATACAACCAGGTGTGTCTAATATTATATCATTTAACGAGCAATTAATTATAGCCATTATTAATGCATGCTGACGTTTACCTCACGAGCAGTAGGCGAGTGGAGCAAATCGCCCGAGTTAATAATGGCTATAAATTGCGAGTACCATGCTTGGTCCACGACCATTATTTATCTCGAGCGATTGTTTTTCAGTTCCTAATGCAATTTTGGGGAAAATGTCACAAAAAATAATTTCAAATTTAATACGACAAACTGAATACAATGTCAACAGTTGGCATGGGGCACCTTGTTTTTGTGCTCAGTACAAAATGGTAACACAAAGTTTTTTTTCAAACTTAATATTAAAAACTTAATATTAAAAAAAAGCATTTTTTAAGTTCTTTGCTATTCATATTTGTTTTGTGAAAATAAATCTTGGGTTTGAATGAATCGCTACAAACCATTGACGGTAAAAACATGTTTTTCTAGTAGGTGAAATTTAGAGCCGAACCTCTGAAATCATTATATATATAATGTGACCAATTGTCTTTTCACATTGCATTTCCGTTAAGAATTAGGCACTTTTAATTGTCTACTTTTAATTGTCTAAAGTCGAAAAGCGGATTTTTACACATAGTTGAAGTGGTAGGTCATTGAGAAACGCATCGTTCTACGCATTGGAAAAATAATGATATCAAATACAAGGTCACTCGTTAACAAACTTGCGCATTACAGTAACTATGAACATCAAAATTACATTACAGTCAAGTATTGTCTTGGTTGGATATATACCAACAATACTTGCGAAGTATTGAGTAAAATTTACGCCTGGAAGTAAATAGGAAGGTAATAGATGTACACATTTTTTGGTTATACAATAGAAAGCTAATGGCGATATTAGCACGGAGACCTATTCAACTATCGTAAGTCTATACGTTTACCTATATTTAATAAATCTGCCGACATAATGTTTAAGATAACGCATAGTTTTTGACAACTGATTCTCAAGGAGTATTTCAGTTAAACACATTGTGGAAAGAACAAATTAAATATGAAAGTAAACGGAAAAACAAATCCAACGAAAATAGAAGATACAAAAAATAAACACAACATGAGCATCCAAAGACCGACCCGTCATGTGGACAAAATCTTCTACAAATTTAATTGTCTCTCATCCTCCTTCGTTAAAGAGCTGCATCTGTTGTGCCACAAAAGGACGATCTCTTATACTTCGACTCGCAGACATGGTGGAATGGAGCATGCCTAAAAAGAACTTACAACGCGGTAGTGTGGGTAGTTTTTATTCCTGCAAGGCACGCAAACGTTTGATAGGGTCGAGTATAATAGACTTGGGTCCGATATTCGCAAGTTCATCGCACCACGACTTCATACAAAATCAAGGCCCAGGTAGAGGTATGGAATCCCATAGGTAGAGACAGTATTTATATTGTCGAAGCTGGTAGCATTGAAATAAAGATATTGTGAGAAAGGGCCTAACTTGTTTTCACTCCTTTACCAAAGTCTACAGATATTCTAATCGCGGAATAGCCGGTGTTTTTTGCTGGCGGTCGTGCAGTTTGAGCTTGTTTGCTTCAGCGGGTTCTCTGTCGTCTGACTCATACTATATAATTCAACTTAGATTTATATATATATATATATATATATATATATATATATATATATATATATATATATATATATATATATATATATATATATATATATATATTTTTTTTTTTTTTTTTTTTTTTTGGAGGGTTTATCTTGGGATAGTAGCAAGAAAACGACTGATTAGATTACTTGACGTTTCGGTCCCTTTCTTGGGTCTTTTTCAAAAGATTATTTTATTTTGTGACATATTTGACATAGGCAAAAATAACAGTTTTAATTAATTTTTAAGGTTACTAGACTTTTCGATTAGTATCATAGGGAAGAACAGCCAAGAAACCCTACGAACTTAGGCTATTTTATATTTCATTATTATTATAATTTTGGTTATGTTAATATTATGTAGATGTATATTTATAGTAAGTAGGTATGTATGTACGTATATAAGTTTATATATAGAGAGAATGTTTTTTTTAATTTATTTAATACTTTTATATTAACAGATTGTACATTGTAGAAAGATGTTCTGTATCTTTCTTGTTATTACATGCATTAGGATTTTTTTGAATATAAATTGATTCCATAATTAGGCGTGTTTTATAATTTTGTTCTTTAGACATAAATCAAAACCATTACAATCTCAGGAGTAGTTCAAATTAAATAAAAGAACATTATATAGAATCATTTAAATACATAAATTATAGATAGTCTTATACTTAATAAACGTTAAACGACGTAAACAATAAAATACCTATACACATTTATACAATGCTCGCAACAATGCCCAAACAAAGGTAAGAATTATATGTGATGATCTATGTTCAGTAATTAACATAACATTTAGGTATATACAAAACTCCATCTAAAAGAATAAAATAAATATTTCAATAAAAACATTATGGTATAAGTTAGAAAATTATCACGATTGTTGTATCTTAAGAACTAATAGAAAAAAGAGCTCGGGTTGCTATAAAAGCGTGTTTTTTTAAAGCCTGTTTTTAAATTTTTTAAACTAATATTTTTCAGTGAAAAATATGTTTATTAGTTTTACTTTCTGATATGAATGAAAAAGATTAATTTTTGTGCTGTGTGGTCCGAGATTTAATGAATGTATAACTGTCAGGAAATTCTATATTTTGGCGAATGCGCCAATGTGAGAGTTTTTTAATCTGAAGTTTTGAAGTGGGTGAAAATCTCGTTCAAAGATTCCGTTACATACATACAGGTGAAGCTAATATAATAAGCTAAAAGATAAAAGTAAAAACGCAAGTAATATTATAATATAAACAAAGAGATGTAGGGAGAGCCACAAGGCTGAGTTATAATAATAATTAACGTATACCTATAACATGTTTTGTAGTAGGATAGAAATGAATATTTTGGAGATTTCGAAGAGGGAAATCAACTGAGAAAATATCAGGAAGGAGTTGTCAAGAAATATGAGAAGAAGAATATAGAAAATATATGAAAAAAGGACGTCAATCCTAGACAAATTAGCAAAAATAAACGAGAAAAGGATTGTTTGAAAGAAAACAAAGAAACATTATACTTATCCACATATAAGAAGAAAAGTATAGTCTACTTGGAAATTGAAAAGTAATATAGTAGGTATGTTCATAATAGAAAGAACCTACAATAACATAAGTACCTACAGTGAATGGACAATCAAGGTAAAACTTAAGAGTGTTTGTTTGATCAATAGCAGAAAAAGTATATAAAAGGAGTCCACAAATTCAAAGATATTATAGTAAGTGAACAACAAGTTCATTTCCTTCGTAATAATATAAACATTAAGACAATAAATAAAGACATTTATATCGATACTATTGATGAAATACACTATTTTGAATAATCAACAGCTCATTCATGTGTGTTATTTAATATGTATAAGAGAGGGTAACACTTATAAATGTTAGTGGTGTATGGTGTTACATATGAATAAGACTGTATTAATTTAACATAGTAATAACAAGATTAGTAAGAGGGTGCAAGGGGTAATGAATTTGAATTAGAAATTTTTTTTAAATTTGTAGTTAAGTTAGAACCGAGATATGTAAAATATAATTTAGAATATTTCTTGTTGAAATATTTATTAGAGGTATAAGTACAATGAACATTATATTTCAAAAAGAAATACTTGTAAAAATTCAATTGGATTGAATTATTAAACATAATAATATAAAATTTAAAAAACAAAAATAATATTTTTAAAGTATTATTACCTAACTATAAATATTATTCAAAATCTTAAACAACAATAATATCTATCGCTATTATTTAGTTTGAAACTATAACAATCATGAGATATCAAAACAAATCTCCCCAAAAAAACCCCGGTTGTCGAATTTTGTGCGAAAATTTGATTTTTTACGTTATTTAAAAAAATCGAGACGTGTGTGTTAAAGAATAACTCGAATAACTGAAAGACGTCAATGACAAAAAAATAAAAAAAGGAATGGCTTTTGCAGCGTATCAGTTGTTACATATAAAACCAATGGCAGAACTCCGATGTTTGGTAGTACCCGATGATTGGCAAAATTATCTCGTATTGATGAACAGTTATGTAACCTTTTTATATACAGTAACGCCAATGTCTACATATATTATTGTAGACTTTGGTAACGCCATGCACTAATCCAGAAACAAGACACATGCATGAGGCCTGCTATATGACCACATGAAAAAAACTGACCCCCCCGGTTTTCTAGTATCATCTCAGCTCAATTGCTAAGTAAAATATCGTCGGAAACCTGTAGTGTTATATCAAATTTTAAAGAATGAGTATATGAATGTAAGAATAATTGAATTGTTCTTTATAACAATATCATTTTTTTTTCAAAAATTGTAATTTACTTTAAATATAACAGGAACTGGAAATCGGTTTCTTACACTGAAAGTTTCTGACATGTCACTCTCAAAACGATATTTATTGCTTGTGAACATTTGCATTTTATAAATATAAATTTTATATGTACAATTTAAACCCCTGTTGAGTCGCCCGCGGCACTTTCGATTTATAGCTCTAGAAATCTAAATAAGCAACCTTCGATTTCGAAACAATAAATAATCTGAACAAGAGCGTCATATTTGCAATAAACCCGGAAATCAAACGTTGACAAATAAAATGCATAGATAGATAGCTACATTGTCAGTTGCCTCAAAGCTGAAATTGCGACAAGCATATTGCGCAATGTTATAGTGTACAATTGTACATATACAATAAATAATAAGTTTTCTATTAAAATCCCTCATATCCGTGCTTTATACAATAGCGTTTTTTAATTTAGTTTACGCTGACCTTTATGTTACACATGACATACTATTATGCAGCATGACTACTCTAACGATAGTTAGTATGCAGAAAGAAATGGAGCCGCTGCATTATCAGTTATGGTTTTGTAATTACTAATTTATCTACTATTCATCTAAATCAGTACAAGTCTACGTACATATATGCAGAAGTTTTAAAGCAAGGACAATTGATTTATTAAAAAGCAATTATTATCAGCATGACAACAGTTTTTTTATGATACAAATGTTTTAAATTATAGCTATTGTTAGGGACCTTGATCATCCCGCCAATACTTGAAGTTACAAAATATATAGGACATGTATTTTTCGTATAATTGTAGAAATGTATGTTTGTTATTTTGATAATAAAAGTGTTGTTTTAAAAATATGGCTTTAATACTATATTACTTTGTGTGAAGATTATTGCAGAAAGAACGTAAGAAAATATAACTCATGGAAGGCGTCAACACCATCATCTCTTCATCAGTCAAGGACAATGTTATATAGGTGGGTAAGCCAGTGGCGGCTGTTAGGGTGAAGCAAGTGAAGCGGCGCGTCACCCTTATTTTCACAATAATTTATAATGGCTATTTTCCAAGCCACTGCGTTTTAATAATGTAATACACGAAATTATTATTTATAATAAAAAAAATGTATTAATTAGAAGCAAGTACCATTAATAATAATCATAATAGGTAGGTGAAAGCTATATAAGCTGTAAAATTATTGCGCACCGTTTTGCCCGAGGCTTGGTGAGAGGGAAGACACGACAGTTTAAACTGAAGTGACGTGATAATAGACTGGTACTATACAATGCACCAAATTATATGGTAGCCATGGTGATAGTTGCCCACGCGTCCCATCGCCTACGAGATCATACATGCATTTGGGAAGCATCTGACATGGGCTCGCTTTCAGTTCTCCACAATCTCCACTTCAGACTAGTATACTCTATGCGGGTCTTGTTGGAGAGCTATCTACGTTGAGTAAAATAACAGTTAATGTTTCCTTTAATCGTGCTTTATCGTGTGTATTTTAGTTGAAACGCATTTTTCAAAGATTTATAGATGAGGACAAAAAGATATTTTGTGTTTACAAAGACCAATGCCAATTTTAACTGTAAATAAAACTGTTTATATTAATAAAACAGACCAGTCCTGCAACAGAAAATTAAAAACATGTGACAGGAACAGTATCAGTGGTTATGTGGCAGTCATTATTTACAAAAATTATTTTGTTTGCCATGTCTCCTTTCTCCTTAGTCACAGTTTGATTGAAATAGTATTGGTTAAGACGATTTTTTATATGTTATACGGGCACCCCAAACACGACGAATCCTCGGAACACATAAAGTGTTTGAAACGGTTTAACAAAAATTATTTTAATACTATTGCCGATGCATGAAAAGAGAATAGTCGTTTGTACCTATTATAAAATTTAATGAAAACCTGCAATTAAATCGGCGATTTATTAAGCTACCATTTGACGCTGTTTGGTATTTAGGAAAGCAGGAGTTGGCTTTTCGTGAAGAAAAAAGAAAAAAAATCTAAATGACGTATATTTTTTGCAAATGTAAAAGTCGGCTTACATTTGCAAAAAATATACGTAATTGAGATTTTTTTTCTTTTTTTTTTCATTTCCGTCATTTCTAATCAGGTACATACACTATGCTATACGGTACCTTATACCCTATACGTTATAAGTGTTGTATATAAAAATAATAACACAATTTCATCGACTGCCCCTAGGATCCACACAGCACTTGCTATCTTTATGATAATTACTATCTTCTAATCGATCACCACATGTTATATATATATATATATATATATATATATATATATATATATATATATATATTAGCTTTGAAATTCTTTGCTATTCATATTTGTTTTGTGAAAAGTAATCTTGGGTTTGTAGCATTTCATTACATAGAAATAAGCAAATAGACGAATAAGAAGGAAAACACACTTACCAGTGCTATATCTGGACATACATACGGAAATGAACCACTATACACACGAAAACGAACCACTTAGAAGTTGTACAAGTTCCTTCACCTTTCTTGAGGATCTTCATATATATATATATATATATATATATATATATATATATATATATATATATATATATATATATATATATATATATATATATATATCAAGGACACTCATTTAATGAATCAAATTAAGGTTACTCTTAGCTCACTCAACTCACAGGTTTATCCCATTATGTTCCTTAAATTTACTAATATATTTCATACGTATGTTGCGTGCCTAACATCAATTTGTGGTCAAGCAGGTGGTAGCAGCTAATTTCTCCATATCGCTGTGCATTACAAATTAATCATTACGTTCTGACCTTTCACGATATTTATTGTGGTAGATAATTAAGGAGTAATCTATTTTTCCCGACGAGAGTGCGATAAAACCAGGTATGTTTTATCGTATATTTACTTGATATTGTACGAGTACTTATTAAATAATATACTGCGTTAAAAAAATGCGTCGAAAACCTTGTAGTTAAGTCGGTAGGTAAGATATTACAAGGTCGTCGGGCGATCCCTTTTAATACCGGCTCAGTAGATTTTTTTATTTCATCGGTGATTCTTTGAGTAACGGCATTGCAGGACGGAAAATGACAATTATGTAAAATGTATAATATTACCTTGACCATCCATTACTCTCTTATCCATTCTGACCAATCACAGCTTGATTGTAAAAGACATGACACGTGCTGGTCACAATTATCCGCCTTCGTTCACCAGAAGCGTTGAGTGAGAAATTATAAAGATGCTTATGGCGAGATGCGGGCACAATTCTGGATCTAGATACCTGTAATTAGCTAACAGCAGCTCTTTGGTTCCGACATTTGTCAATCTATCCAGAACCTATTTTGCGAAGGTTCTCTTTATCCGTTGAGTCACAAAACACGCAACCTGAACCGTCGTTTATATCAATAGTTCTCAACAGATTTGTTATACCTCGGATACAAAAATCGAATCCAAAGTATCAAAAAAGTAACACAACTGTATTCTTTGTCTGAACTTTTGAATATTTTGCCACATAAAGATTTTTTCAGGCCTTAACTTCAAGTGTTAAGATAATTGGTAGGAAAATAAGGTTCTGCGTTATGTCAATCTAGCAATGTATATACACATTCTTCATTTTAAAACTTACCACCACCTGTAATTGAAAAACAACAAAACATCTGAGAATTCGCCGGGATACGTCGATTTTTATTTTAGAGGGGGCCATTTTTGACAGTCAAGGGGTCTTGATATGTTCATCATCCTAACTCCAAGCAACTCCAATTTTCAAATTTTTAATGGAACTACCCCACGTGTTATACATCATTTGAAATCCCTTATTATGGCCAATACAGCAGAGCATCATTTTTGGAATGTGGTTTCTATTTTACAAACTTATAACATTTAAAAAATTAAAAATTAATAGCAATAACTAGCTAATAAATGTGTTAGGTACTTTATTAAGTGTTCAAAATGTTTACCATTTCTTTCCATACGTGTAATCAATAATAATACTTGCAAAGTCAATAATAAAGACGTTGAAAATTCCTCGCGCACATTTCCAAAAGTTTCTTGCCTGATATTCCTGCACGTAGCTGTTTTGTAGATCTTGAAGGTTTAGTGGTGGCGCTTTCTAAACTACTGATTTGAGTTGCCCCCATAGGTAAAAGTCATTTGGACTGAGATCAAGAGATCTAGCAGGCCATTCTATCACCCCCCTTTTTCCTATCCACCTGTCAGGAAATGTGATAATTTTAACAATACTGTGTAATTTGTGTAATTAATAAATTGTGTAATTGTGCAATTTGAATAATTTTGAAAAATCTCAACGAATTTCCAAAAATGATGCACTGCTGTATTCTTCGTAAAACAGGGCTTTCAAATGATGTGTAACACTTGGGGTAGTACCATTTAAGATTTTAAAATAGGGTAAGTTTTAAAATGAACACGGTGAATATAAACGTTGATTGAAAGATTTCGTTCACTGAATTATATAAAATTTAAAATATGGAAATTTTTGAATTTTTCGAAATTTTACATAATAAAATTAATAAGTACCTACTTCCTTCACAAAAGCTCTGGTTCTTATTTTGAAAAAATAAAAATATTCGAATATTCTTTTCAATAAATGGGTATACCTACATAATAAAACCTACACAGGCAAACAATAAAACCGTAAATCTAATATTACAATATCTTTACAATCATCTTAACATATTATTAATAAAATAAATGCACAATAAATCCCCATTCGTTATTTAAGAATTCCTGTGCACATGTAACAATATAAATGTTTATTCATATTCTTAACCCGACAGTAATAATGCAATTTATATGAAGATTATAATTATTATAGGTAGTGTAATTATTTACGGATATTTATAGATTTAGATTACTCTCCGTTTTTTGTTAGTAGATCCTGATAGATATAATTGTATTTTCACACGTGTATATCTGTCAGGTATCTGCCAATGAAAAATAATTAAAATAGATTACAACATATTTAAATATTTAAAATATAATATATAAATGTTATAAAAAAATCGATAAAACAAATAAACATGTAACATTCTTATTAAAACAAGTAATGCCAGAATTAATTATATAATCCACAGTGGCGTTTCTACTAGCTGTTATAATAACAGGAAATGGGATGAGGAGTGGGGATTTACAACAGTGTTATCAAAACATATCACCTCAGAATATACTAAATTAAAACACTAAAAGGCAATATACAATCTTTGACCAAATAATCTAAAGATCAATTAAAACAGAGACAAAACATTAAGAAAAACCACCGCTACTATTAACTGGCTTGTTATATTATTTATATATATATATATTATTTATATTTATATTATTATTGACATATCAAATTAATAAATTCACAGGCATCTTTACACATTACTTAAAAAAATTAAAGCCACAATTACAAGCAAAAAAAAATACTTTCAACTGCTCGCCACTGTATGTATTAGGTAATTACAAGTTTTAATTATTTACTACTAGTTTTAAATTCGTTTTTATATTTTGATACAAAAACTATTTGTTTTCTATAAATAATTGACTCTGTCACCTGAGTAGATATATTCAGCATGCAAATGCTTATAGTATATATGCGTATTACTCTAAATTATTGGCATATTTAAGATTGCAGTTGGGGGGCTGGATAATATTATGATGGGGACAGTTGACAATATTTGAGACTCCGCCACTGCTAATCGATCCTAATGTTCTTAGAAATTAGAAATTCTTTTTAGATGAACGAATCTTTTGGGAATAACACGAGCCACCTGTATAAAAAGAAACATACAATGTTTAATTTGTTTGCCTGTAAAGTCGGTATATTTGTGATAACGAGGCCCGCAGGGTACATTGAGCTCCTAAACACCGTAGAAATAATAAAAAATATTTTTGGAAATGCTTTGTTATTCATGCACATTCCCAACATCGGCTGGTTTTGGGATTATTTACGCCGTAAAAATATGATAATTAATAAATATTAATACCGACAGCAAGTCATCAAGCCATACATGGTAACAAATAGGTCAATGATTAAGCATCTAAATGACATTGCATTTAAAATTTTATTGTGTAAAAGTGTTGATTCGTGCCTTACAAATTGGATATTCAAGGATTTAATAAATTCGTTGGACACTATCTATTTTCCAGTTTCTACGCCACTTTTTATTGTCATTGGAAATATAAACGGTTTCGTTTTTCGAGGAGAGCTGAGAGACAGACAAAAAAATACACAGGATATTATTTTCTATGCTTTCAACTATGCTATTGCCGTAGCGTAAATTCTAACTGTAAGTTTAAATGATAACGTACATTTTTCAAATAAATAATTAGACAATTTAAAAAAAAAACTCCAATACCCTAATAATATATCCCCCCTCTATGTTGAATAGAAGTCGAGATATAGATTCAAGTATATAAGTATTCCAAATATTTAAAATATTCCGCTTGTTAAAGTATTCAGAGTTACCTGCATCAGTTAAAATAATGGTAATATATCGGACAAAATTCATAAAGATTAATAAGTAGAAATAATGAGGAAAGCAGTATTATTAAACCGAAAAATTTCCACCCCCTAAATAGTATGCTTCATCCCCTAGGACGTCCGTCGTTTACAAATAGTTTTGAAGTTTTCTAGATTATCTCTGAAAGCTCAAGTGTAATTTTTGGTAACTGTTACATACTGAATTCCATTGAATGAATAACTAGGGAGTATATAAAAATTTTTTTTGTTATCGGGAACTATTATTAGCGTTACATTTGGAATTATATATTACTGTAATAACTAATGATATAGATACATTTTATTATATTTTATATAATAGGTATGTAGACTACCCTAAGATGAGTGTGTAGTGTACTTAGTTGGCTTAAAGCTGTAATACAAAATTAAACAGTACAACAGTAGTAAATATTAGTACCTATAATAGATTGTGCTAAAAGTGATATTTTATCGTATTTGTTGACCACTTTGGGTTTTCGAGGAGTGTGGCACCTCCAAAATTAGGTGTACAAGTCAGAAGAACTATAAAAAAACTACTACAAAATACGAGAAAATATGGTATTACTTTGAAATTGCCTTAAGATACTGAAATTACTCAAAAATATATTAGAATTACCAAAAAATATTGTAATTACGAAAAAGTATTCAAATTACTAAGAAATATTTTATTTATATGACCTGAAATCGCCAGAAAACTTAAATTCCTGGCTGGTTAATCCAGCATTGTTATTAATTTGATTTATAAATAATGTCAGATATAGTGATACATTCTCTAAGAAGTTAATCTAAAACCGAGTCTAAAACAGTGCCGATATCGGATTGGTTCATTTGCGTATGTGCTATATTTGCGCATGCGCATGCATTATATTTTCCAGTCTCAGAGAGTACAAAAAATTACAAAGAAATAAGGAATTACCATAAAATAGGTGAAGTAATTTCGGAATTACCTATAAATGCCGAAATTTAAAATTTATCATAAATTAGAAAAATACATTAGAATTGCCAAATAATATTGTAATTACGAAAAAGTATTCGAATTAACAAGAAACATTTTATTTAAATGACCTCAAATCTTTATAAAACTTAAATTCCTGGCATGGACTACCGTTGATATAGCATTGTTATTAATATTATTTATAAATAATGTCCGATATAGTGATAAATCTCTAAGAAGATCATCTAAAACAGTGCAGATATAGGCTTGCTTCATTTGCGCATATGCTATATTTACGCATGCGCATGTGTTATATTCTCAAGTCTCAGAAAATACAACAAATTACAAAGAAATAATGAACTACCATAAAATAGGTGAAGTAATTTCGGAATTACCAATAAATATGTCGAAATTTTAATATTATCATAAAATACAAAATTCTGTTAAATATTGGGTAATAAAATTAGGTGTACACAATTTTTCCAAGTGGCACACCTCTCGTGGATTTGTAATGTACATAAATTTTTTTAGAAATTCCAGAGGGCTCCTAGGCTAATTAGGCTAATTAGCCTAGGGCATTTGATAGTGTAGATACTATATACCCAATAGTCCAATCAATAGGTAAAACCATTGTAAAATTTACCATAAATGCAACCCAGAAACCAAAAAATATGGTCGTTCATTTAACTTTATTCGCTAAGAGCTTGATTTTTTTTAATTACGAAAAACCGTTTTATTTCAACTATACGATTTTTTTAGGTTAAGTTCGCCAATAAAACGCCAAGAGCGAAAAACGGTATCTTACTTAAAGTTTCTTTTTTTTTACTTTGTTTTTTCTATACGACCATATTTTTTGTTTCCGGGTTGCATTTTTGGTCAAATATACTTATACATATTGATTGGACTACAAAGTTGGTCTTTTGATTCGCCAAGTTACGGTAATCTTGAAACATAGCTCTATGCCACCTCACTAATACATATTCATAATAATCACCGAAGACGTTTGGCACGTATAAAGTACAGATAATTTATATGTACCTATAAATTATTAAAAAGAGAAATGATTGCGTTATTTTTAAATTGAGGAACGCCGAAGCTACAATGCATAAGTCTCATGTGCTACTAATCCACATTCCACATAAAATTTGCCAATGGTCTATATAAGACGTTCATCCACAGGAAATTAAGTTCATTAAAAAATAACAACAATCTAATTACGGCGTAATACGTAATTAAGGAAGGTGGAGACTTAACAGGTTAATACATTATATATTGTGTAATAATTGTTAGTGTTAATCTGCATGAACTAAATACCACTCATTCCATTCCTCAATGTCATCAATTAGACGTAAGAAAAACAGCTATAATTTGTGGTTTCCTAGATGCGCTTGCTTCTCTGCTAGAAAATATAACTTGAAATGTGGCTATTTTCTTGTATTAATAAAATTCGTTAGTATCTAGTCCTCGTTTATCAACCACATCAAATAAAATTGCTTAGAATAAATGTATTTATTTTTTAAATAAAATAACACGAACATTACATTTTCTATGTATATATATCTATGGAATATAAAACATAAACACTGGTAAATAAATTAACAATATGATAAACATAAATATAGCAAGTTCGGCCTTGTCTACTTTTGAGATAACTCGAGTTAAAAAAATTACAATATTAACTCTAATTACCATATTAACTTTAACTAAACACAAACTAAACTAAAATTATTTCGTTTTCTAAAATTCCGCTTAATAATTCGGAATTTCAAGCCTAGTTAGTAGAGGGAACTTTAGCATTAAAACTTTAACTTAGAATATTAACTACCTACTTCAAAATTTTGAGATACTTTTATTTTGGAATTTTAAAATTCCGATATATAACTTGGAATTTTAAAATTCCGAGTTGTAACGCAGAATTTAAAAATTTCGAGTTCTCGGAATTTGAGAGATGTCACAGTTATAACACTGGCATCGCGGAATTTTAAAATTCCGAGATATATCACGGAATTTTAGAGAGAAATAATTTTATTTTAAGTCCCTTCTAGAGCTTCGTAGAATTCTGAAATTAACTCATTTTTGAAAAAAAAGGAGTGAATTTTCCAACTTTCTTGATATATTTTTCCAACTTTCATTTACTTCTACAAATTATACCTCCGATCCTTGAGCGATTTTAGTTCACGTCACCGATATGGAATGCATCTTGAGCAGATCGTATATCTCTCAAATTTGATTGCAAATCTCAACTAAATTTTCGGTTTATTCACGAAAAGATTATTTTTCTGAAGAAAATTATCGAAATCCACAATACTTATAATACCTAGTGTGATAGTGATTTTATGGGATCACCAGGTAGCGGGTAAACCACCCATGAATGCAGACACAGTCGGGCTACTTAGTATTAATTTAACTCAGTACATTATCACATAGGCACAGCGAGACGTACAACGTTCAACGCTTAAGTGCTTACTTGCTTCGACGCATCAATGCCTCAACGCATCAATACATCAATTCTTCTTATGACCTAATTACACCACTTTATAGAATGTTCGACCAGGTCAGTACAATGTGTACGTGACCCAGTTTAATTTAGTTGTTATAATAATAGTTGTTTATTAAGTCTAGACCTTAAATATCCTAATCAGCATAATATTATTGTTTTATATATATGACATTGTTTATTCGCTTATGGCGGAATGGTAAACATAATACGAATTAGGGTAATATGGCACTACACTAGTACACTATTTGGTAATAGTACACTTAAAGTAGTACACCTGTAATAAGATACTACGAAGTATCTAAGAATTACTGGTTACGATGATTTTATATCCGTGAGACTCGAGATATATTTTTGGGCAATGTTTAATTAACCAGAGTATTAAAAACCATTTAGTAGCACTTACACGTTGGCGTGTTAGTAAACAATTAAAGGACTTGAATAATTATACACGAATATTTGCAAATAAACTATCGATTTATATAAATAACCATGACCATCAACCATTCATACACAGGTGTTTTATTTGTTAATTTAGAGTAATCAATTTACTAATTAACTCATTAACGGAAGCATAATATATAATTTTTTACGTATTATGCAATTGTCTAAAAATATCCGATTTAGCAAAGCTGTAGATGCCGATGGAGTGTGTAATATTTGTGTTAAAAATACTAATTAGCGTGTAAACAATATACATAATGTAGATATTATCACCTTCCCCAAATATAGGTAAATTAAATCATTATAAAATATCTTCCAGATATTTGAATATGAGTTTTCTTATGGAAACATAAGCGACATAAATACTAATCGCATATTCAGATTAAATAAATAAACATTTATTATATATTATTATATTTAATGATTGATGCAATCCGCTTTCATAATTTTACATTTTACATTTACATCTGATAACTAATTGATATGAAAAAAAACTCATCTTCATGAGTTGCTGAAAGATAATCTATTCAAACATTCACATAATCCAGTAAAGATACCGGTTTTGCAAACAAAAATCTACGAGGGCTGTTTGGGGAGACTTTCAAGAGTACCACCAAAACCAAAAATTCACACGCGAAAATCTTGCTGCGGTTCGGCCCTAGAGGCCTTTTTGTTATTTCTTGTCTTTCGAGAAAGCGGCCGTAATAAAAGTTGTGGATAATAATATTGATACTAACTTCATGTGATTTTTTTTATAACTATTTGATTTTAGGTTCCACGGCCATTTTAGTGTTTGCAAATTTAAAAAAAGAGGAAAAAATATGGAAATAAGCTTGATTAACACTTCACATGTGGACGTTCAGGGCCGTTTCTAGGGGTGCAGGCGCCTTCGCGCAAAACCGTTTTTGGCGAACCACACCCTAAGTTCGGCAAAAAATTTTTGTTATATCCGGATTTTGTTTTCAAACGACAAAAACATTTTAAGTTTCTTGATAACATAATGTAGGAACCAAGGTCTGCAAAGAAACAAATAAGTCAGTGGCGGCTCGTGTTATCTTGAAGATAGGAGTAAATGTCATACGAACTTCGAGGAATTTCAAGGTCAGTGTGTTTTGCAAGTATATAGCCAAAATTTTTTATTAAACTACATCGACATTAAAATGAGCGTGTGATGCTTTTTAAATTTTGAACGGTAAACAATATTGAAATAGCGGTAACACTACGTTCCGATAAATTTTTTGAAAAATTACCTATTGGTGCATAGCATAGCTCATAGCTAATTGGGTGACAATTATTGCGGCGCGGCGCTCCAAAATTTAAAATACTGGACGCTTGCCTCCGCGACAATGTTGGGCTGCGTCCTGTCTGGTCCTTCGGCAGCGTTGACCATTAATAATCTGCTACAATTTTATGATTCTATGCAACAATATTTGGTTTAAACTCACACGTCATTTTCTTAGCAAATAATAATAATAAGAGGGAGAACTGTATTATTTACCTTCTTATCTATTAGTTAGTATTGTGATAACAAACCAGCATGATTTAACTTTAAATTTAAAATTTGTTTGATATTTTTGTACATGGAAGGTGCCGCCACTGTAATAAGTACTTAAGGCTTAAACAAAATAAAACATAACGATAAAAAAATCTTTTAAAAACTCCATAATATAAATCAGTTTAAATTAAAAAGTAACAATGAAACAATAATTATTAAAAGTGACAACTATATAGCGCCTGCTGCTTCACAGGCAGCATAAAATGTTTGCGATTTGCGTGATCTTCGGCGGGCCATTATGAATTATGACGCCCCTGTGGCTGTGGCCTTCGTACGGGGCACGAATTAGCCGGCTGCTAGACACGGCCCTGTTGACGTTATGCACATTATGATAGCTTGTAGTGGGAATAAGAGACACATTTTCGGGAAAATAACATCAGGATAACATCAGGATAACATCGTTGTGCGCATGCTTGCGAGCGTTTTACGCTTCTGTACATTATCCGATGTACAACATTGTCGAACCTTTATGAACTACAACAATTAACATAGTTACAATGACATTCATTGGGCAGTGATCACAATGGTAGAGAAGTTCTTACTCACAATAATTATCACAGGCGCTTAAAAAACATTTTCATATGCCTAATAGGCCGTAAAACCATACACAATAAAGGTACAATAAACATTCATAAAGAAAAATGGTAGATAATTTTATTATCTATAATTACCTGTAACTCAAATTTCTTCACATTTCTAAACACTAAAATTACAGTAGAACCTACAATAAAATAGTCACAACAAAAGTTAATGAGGCAAAGTTGATTCCAATGTAATTATCTACAAAATTTATTAAGGTAATTTTGTCGCAAAAACATAAATAAGAAACAAGACTATGATGGCTGCCATTTAATGCCATTGAGTTCGTTGACTTTTTCGTGGATATTGTTGTGTTTATAGATTATTATTTGAACAATACAACAATTTAGTTTTTTTATTACAGTTTTATATTTATTATTGTGTATAGGTATTTGTGGGTTATATTATAAGTTCGGTAAGTTGAAGTATTGTTTATGACGGTTTTACCGATGGTTCTACGTGTTATTGATAAAAATCTTCCTAATTCTGCCCTTGCTAAACATCGATTTTGTATATTGTCAATAGGACTGTAAATACACTCAGTGCAAAAAAAAGTGGCGCTCCTAAAATTTGGTAAAAATTTGAACTGAAATAACCTGTGAACCAACCGTTCGATTTTGATGCATTTCAATTTGATATTTAGACCGTACCTACTCTCAAGAACATTTTTTGTGCCCAACTTCTATTACTTCTAAGTAATTTTCATTAACGTTTTATTTGAAAAACGGTATAGGTGTTTTTTCAGCTGTGTTCAAGGTGCGCTGTGGAGTGTAATGGTGACAATATAATTTTTTTAGAAAGAGCAAAATGTTAATCAGTCTTTTCTGAATCTGTATATATATATATTTTAATCTTTATCTCTTAAGACATGGGAGATACAAAGCTACACAAAAAGCATTGATATATATTGTTATTCCAATGGTAGCTGAGTAACTATCGTTAACTACCGTTTTTGACACACTGTACGCACCACCGAGTGGGAGGGTACAACTAAATTAATAGCACACCAAAATATGATTATTACATTTTTATACACAATAGCTTATGTAACCAGTTTATAAAAGTGTGATTTTATGTAACTAATGTGATATTTGTGGGACGAGCAAAGTGAGATCCCGCGAGGTTACACGAGTTACATAAAATCATTTCCAAACGTGTTATATAAATGTTTTTTTTTCAAACATCAGAAAAACATGACATTTCTGAACTTATTTCGTAATTGTTGATTTCGAAGCGATATTCAGTCAAAGTAGAAAACAATAATTATTTAAAAAACCTACGGTCAACCGGGGCTACTTGGTCACGCTTTATTTGACGGTTTTTTGTAAAAAAAAAAGGAGTAAAAATACATGAAAAAGTTGTGGGAAAAATCTTGAATGTATTTGTACACAGTGTACCGAATGGGGCCGTAGGAATCGTTTGAGGCCAAAACCACGGGCCTAGGTGGGCCCATTTCCCCAAAAAAATGAAATGTTGGGTGACCAAGTTGCCCCGTGGTTGGGGTAACTTGGTCATATGCGAAATTTACGCAGCAAATTGCATGGAAATGGGAATACATGCCTGTGTTACCCCGTTTATTGGAAAAATTTGCAAAAAAATTTTTTTTTGGCAAATCATATTTTTCTTGCCTTTTTTAGTAAACTGAGTCGATTATAAGATTTGAATCATTTATTGTCAAAAATAAAGCTTTATATTTCTTAAAATAATTTTTGGGCACTCTCAATCTGTAACAAAAGAAGAGCAGATGCATCTCTCGGAAAAAACTTAACAATTTCTGCAAAAAAAATAAGATTGCTGTGCACGGGGTGACCAAGTTACCGGTACCTGTATAAAAGTAATCATCGGCAGAAAAAAAAAGCTAAAAGACTCTCATAAGTTTCAAAATTTATGCCTTATGTCTATCAATAAGTTCGTACTTGCCATAAGTCTTGACCAACGTAGTCACTATTATTTAAAACAAAAACATAAATAATAAGGTCGACTGCCCACAATTTCTTGAACAGCTTTGCTTTCATTTTCCATCTGTTATTTTTCATCATTACAGCACCTTCTATGTTGATACACCGCGTACTACTCGTAATATATTAAAGTGTACACCTCTACACTTGTAAAAACATATGTAAAAATATATGTAAAAACTATAACTACCTGCAGAACAGAGTTGATATGTTTGAATTTTCCTATACATTATTAAAAAAAGGGAGTATATTCTTAGTTTTCATTAAGCTCTTTGTATTTTATTATTATACATAATTTTTGTTATGTTCTTTTGTTAGATATAATGTGCATTGAACTACTTGTATGTAGGTATTATGTATTGTATATTTTCTTTGTTTCTTATCTTGCTATTATATTTTTCAGTTTGGTACTGTTGGGTGGCGTAGTAAATAAATAAATATTTGTTTTCGACGAAAACACAATACATTAGGTACGTGTTTGGAGAATATATGAAAAGGATTTTAATTCAGGATGAACATCGGGGTACACAACAATATTGATTCATATACGTTTAATAAAAAAAAGTAAAAAAAGTACACAGTATACAAAATAACTAAGTACAACACACCCAAAGCACTTTGTAAATAAACTTCATATGGCACAGTAATTAATCTGCTCACAGGCCAGTAGGTGGCGCACCTCTTACGTTGAAATTCGTATAATTGTGCGATGTTTGCAGCTGCTACACTTGTAGGACGCAAAATTGACAAGTCAAATGTGGCATGTAATGTTTACTGAGCAAACGATTGTAAGAAAAATATCTACACTCATCGAGCGTCTGTGACTTTGCCCCATAAAAGACAAATAGACATTTTCCCATACAGCTGCAATGTCATATTGGGATACAACATCCTCGATAAATCAATCAATAATTGGTTGAATAAAAAATAGAAGCATTATATATGCAAGAACAAAAACAATAGGAAATTATAGCTCTCATTACGTAAGTATAAACAAACAATCATGTCAAATTTACGAATAACGCAACTGAATACAACAAGAACCGCCATAAGATTTGATTATTTCGGGAAAATCTGCAAAAATCCCCATGCATATTTACAATGTACATTTCCGGGAATCATGGGTGCGTCACCAACTGCATACGTAAGTTATTGTTTTACGTAAAATGCGGAACAAATAAGAATTATAAAAAAATAAAAGATGTTAACCTTTTAACATTAATACATATTCTTGCAAGAAGATTTAGATATATTCTACATTTCTGTTCTCTTCTTAGACTTAACTTAAATATTAAAAATTGCCTTACAATAATATTTTTTCTCAAAATTCTACAAATCTGAATTATCAATACCAAATAATCTTACTCTGGAATCGGCACAAGTATTAAGAAAACTTGGCGTAATGGTGGACAGTCATTCGAATACTATATCGACGTAATCACGCTTACCTATTGGTTTCTTCAGATTTTCAGATATCGCAATCTAGCTGTGAACTACGAGTGGACGTTCTGCCTCCACTCGTCGCGTCGTACACGGCGTCGAAGGTGATATCTAGATGTAAATTGTGTATAAATGGAGCTATAGTTGTACATCCCAAGTTTTCGTTAGTTAGTTAGACTCTTGTGTGTGCCTCATATTATGCATGAATGTATATCAAATTTTTTTTCTCTCTTACCATTTTAATACTTTCAGTAGTGTTTGAGGATATTATTTATGCTGTTAAATCGGTGCATTCCTGTTATTGCGAAATGGTATTTTCTGTTGGGTTGCCAATTTACTAATAAATAAAAAAATAAAACAATTTACTAAAAAATGTAACGCTGACAATTATTTCTTATATAATATTAAACTGACAGTCGTACATTGGCCTATGTAAAAATATGGGAGGTCAGCATGGCTCATTAGAGCGACAAATGATTAAACATAAAATATGAAAATAACACAATTAGCGGATGTTGCAATGATAAAGCCCTCCACCAACTATTACATCACAAAAAATAGGTAAAGGTCAGTACCACTGACGGGAACGCTTACTTTATTCTGTAATAATATATGACAATATCTCTTATTCTCGTACTATATAACCTTGACCTTTAAAGTGCAATAATTACTACAATGGGCAGTGAAGCGAAAAGCCTTAAAGAGGTTGATCTCCATCTAGTAGATGTTCATCAGGATTTTCTTAATCAAGCGAGGAACTATTTATTGACAGTCAGATAAAAGGTTCATCGGATCGCAATCAATGATGGCAAAACTGACCTTTCTTGATTTTAATTATAACCCGCCTGAATTTATAACAAACTGGTAGTGCAGGATGTTTTGGGAATGACGTCATATAAGCAGGTTTTTTTAAGTCCATATTCCTTATGCAGTTTATATTCATGTTACTGGTATGCTATCAGAAACAAATTTTTTATTCACCCAGGAATCACCCACACACGCACGACATAATATGTTACGACAGTGAACGTTACAGAATACAAAATTTTCTATGCTTATACCATATGTAGGAACTTATGAATTGTAAATAATATAACTATTTAGTTATAATGAAATTAAAAATCACTTGGCACAGATTAGCAGACTGGCTGTTTTTTATGTAGTGTGACGTGACGGACTTATAATTTTTATAGGTTTTACATATTAGATTTTTTGTTTCTGATTGTGATACAGAGAGGTCCAAAGTTGATAAAATTTTTTACACAACTGCGTATTTTGTTGTAAATAATTAAAACTAATAATAGGTACAAATATTCTTTTATTAAACAAGAATATGTGAAACATCAATAAGAAAATGCTATCAAATATTCACACCTTAGCAATGAATCGAGTTCTCAAAGTGCTCACCTTGCACATCTATACACTTTCTTACTCGGAAAACGTTTTCCTTGACAACATTACGTGATTCTTCAGGAGTAATACTAGCAAATGCGTCTCGTATCCGATTCTGCAATATTTGAAGTGCTGCTGCTGGGCGATGTGTACACTAAATTTTGTATGTGGCTGCACAAAAATCGAGTGGGGTAAGGTCCGGTGAACGAGAAGGCCATCGAATCGGTCCATTGGTCGTAATGAACTTCTGGCCAAAATTTCGCTGCAAATAATTTGTTACCACATGTCCATTGTGGGGTGGGGGTACCGTCCTGCTGAAAATAAAGACGTCTATTTTCCGCTAGGGCATGCCTTCTAAAAATTCCTCTATTGGATTCTCTAAAAATTCTCAATATCGACGTCCCTGAAAAAAATTGTTCCGACAATTCGAGAGCCAACTATCCCAGCCGAAACATTTACGCCAAATCTTTCTTGGAAATTCCCTTGGTTCATTCTGTGTTCGTTTTCTAAACTATTTGATTATTTAAAACATGATATTAAGTTATTGTTTCAGAACAATACCAAATGTTCCTCCAAAGTTGATTCCATATTTTATATCGAGATGATACACTACTTGAAAGTAAACCTGTTTTTGAGCAACATGCAATTTGAAAAGTGTTATAGGTACGATAATACGTATCAAAACAGGTCCACTATAAATATTGGAAGATGGAGAAATACATTTCAGTGACGTCAATGAAATATCTTACTGTCTTTCCGAGAATTCTTTTACGTATTTGTTTCTCATATACGAAAATGAGACTATTGCATAGGAACAGTCAGCTTAAAATATACCGACTATGATCAAAATGCAGACAATGAAAAAAAACGTGATTATTATTAGTATAATCTACCGACGCGACGTTGAAAGTGCTTCATTCCAGCTAAACGCTAAAATAGACAACCTATTATAGTTGAATACATACATAAAAAGTTTATTTAAAATGAATAAACGTGTTTCAATTGAAATAAATAAAGACGATGAGTTTGTATATAATGAAGATCATTGTTTTAAAGTAATATTATATTATAAAATGACGTTATAATGATTACTGTTATTCCCGAGGATGATTACAATTATTTGAGTCGAATTCCCCAGACTTCCCCTATATGATTTCTCGCGATTTTGTTTTCATTCCACTCGGTCGACGAAACCAGCTATCCGACACTGACTCATTGTAATTATCGTCTCCCTTGCAGAACAGAGGACGGGGAATTGAATAGCGCATGTCAGAGGTCAGGATCCCTATCGATGGTTCTCGAGATACGGGCCCGAAAAATAGCAACTAATGATAATCCAATTCTGTTTTATTTTTCGACCCAACATCGTCCACCCGCATCTTGAGGAACAAAAGAGATGCGGTTCACAGTACCTGCTCTGTACCTGTGCAATCTGAACATCAAATTCCCAACGGCAAAAATGAGCTTTCGAATGTTTTTACTGAAGACAATTATTTATAATGATAGAGGCCTCAAAAGACCGAATCCGAGACGTAAATAGTTCCACGGCGAAATTGTTATTATGAAGGGGTCCGACAGGAATAGCGACCTATAGATACTGATACATTTTAGCAGTGTGTAATTTGCAATTTTGCCTGGCTTCTATCTTTAGCGATACTTTCGCCGGTTGTAGTCATTTTTAGACGCGTGTTCATGACGCTGTTCTTAATTCGATTTTCGTGTTTGATTTTCGTGTTATGGATGGTAGGAGGTTATAGGGAAAAGCGGGTTCTATGCTATGCTAGTTGTTATTATTTAGATAAGCGGGACTTAAAGCTTTGGTACATATCACCTTAGGTCTATATTAGTACTGTTTGTAACATCGAAATATGAGACAAAAAAATTTCATAGGATACCCACAATTGCCGCAATGGAGGCAGTATAACTTTTCTTACAGCAAGCTAAAATGGTCACTATAAAGGCGCTTTCATTCAACAAGTTGTTATGTTTTGATAGAATACTAATAACTAATCAATTTTAAAGCTTTGGTACATGTCACCTTAGGTCTATATTAGTACTGTTTGTAACATCGAAATATGAGACATACAAAATTTTCAAAGGATAACCACAATTGCCGCAATGGTAGATCGGGGCAGTTTAACTTTTCTTACAGCAAGCTAAAATCGTCACTATAAAGGCGCTTTCATTCAACAAGTTGCTATGTTTCGATAGAATACTAATAACTAATCAATTTTAACACAAAACCCGTCAAAATAATACGCTAAATTAAAGAATAACTGTATTACTTCTATTTCAAGAATGAAACGTTCGTAGGTATTAGACATCCAAATGAATGCAAATGATGCCGACACGGCCGAGGAACGTGTAAAATGGATCCGTGATATTTGAATGGGAAACATTCTTATTCTGCATCACATTCACCTTCCAATTATTTTATGATATGACGCAAGGTATATAGTGTGGTCAATATTTTGTTATAGTACATGAAAATGTCATAATGTGATGGGCGATGTATATAAAATCATTTGTACTTGACAACGCTGTTAAAAATGCGGTAGCAGGTGTGAAGATATCGATATAGTGAGGGTTTTTTGCTCAGGTTTTTATGTCTCATATTTCGACGTTACAAACTATACCTACCCCATTTTAAAGAACATTTTATCCTGTACAAATTTAGAAAATTTCTCAGTATTTAGGAGATGGCAAGAATAGAGAAAAAGCTCCTCTTCGGGGTTTCTAAATATGCAGGCTTTGAATATTTCTCACAATGTAACTTTTCTATGTAATTTAGGGGTGAAAAAATTATATTATTTAGGCAAAAAAATTATTGGCAAAAAAATTATTGGCAAAAATAGAGAAAAAAATCCATATTATTAAAAATTTTACTTAATTTTCTCAGAGAGAAATTATACGTGGCGACCGTCTGGAGTGCTACTTTCTTCCTGCGCTTTATTATTTGTAGTTAAGGAAGACCCTTAGAAACAAAAATACTTCCCTAGTTACCAGTGTTTCCTTTCACGTTGTAGTTAACTATCATATGATATGATTGATTACAATTTTTACATTTTCACTATGGATTATGACTTTAAATTAAACACTTCACATATTAACACTCGCTCACGAATTATTAATCCGTTAAAATAATAATTTTAAACTTTTTATTTAAAGAAAGCATTTTTTAATGATTTTTAAGACTATTTTGATGGGGTTAAAACCACCCCTAAAGCGTATAGGGGTTGTTATCGAATGTGAACAAACGAAAATGTTAATTGAGGGCTTTGTGAATAAATAGTAAATTGATAAGGTGCTTATTTGGGGATATTGTGATCGAATTGGTTTCAGCGACGACCATTATAGGAATAGTAGAAAAAAGGGTAGAAAGAAATGGAGAAAAAAACACTAAAAAACAGAGTAACATTGTATCGTTTTTGGGGTGTTTCATCCCTTATAATTTCTAAACTCGGACGATTTCAGAAATGTACCCGATATATTCTTATTCAGGGGATCAAAATTGATCAATTTCTACAAAGGTACCTCAAGGACCTCTCGTGCAGACGCGCACCCCTATGTGGCGTCCGTACTAATAGATCCTTAAAGTATAGGAAAAATAATAACAAAATACCTACTGATTTTAGTTATACAAATCCAACAAAATAAAATATAATTAAAATAAAATTAAAATAACCATTTTTAACCAACTAAAATAACTAAATACGAAGCGTTTTCATGTATTAAATAATACCTACAGTCAATTAAGGAGTCAACGCACACTATTGCTAAAATATATTTTTTACTCTAGTAAATTAAAGTCGGTATTAGAACAGAATATAAGATATTAAATCTGAATCTGGTGTTTCTGACATATTTGTCTCGAAATTTGATATTTAATGTAATCCAAAGCCTTCTAGGTATATTTAATCACGTTTAACTACCACGAAGTAAACATAAATATTGTAAATAGCATTTTTCTATTGTAAGCCCATTTTGTCCTAAAATTTCCAATGAGATCCAATTATAATTGGATTTTTTTGTCACACGAATATTTTCAGAAAATTTATTTTTAAAATATTCGTTGGCTCTAAAAAAATTCAGGATATAATTTGACCTCCAGTGGTATTATATGTGACAATTTACATATTAAACTGATATTTATTCACTCTGCATCTGGATGCCTCCTATTTTTGACATGTATACGTACTTACATATTAACTTTAAGAACCTAGAATTACCACCAAATACAAGTAAAAGTAAACGAACGACCTCTTCTATTAAAAGTCGATCATTTAAAAGCCTGAAGTAAATAAATAAGCACGCACGTGTAAAACTTATGATGAAGCCTTATAATTATTTATAGTATGTTTCTATCTACAATTTAATCAAAGGCGTTGAACTAAACTCAGCAATATCTCGCTTCAATAATCACTATTTCACGAACTCTGAGCTACTGTTTATTATAAAGTGTAAAGTAAAACACGATCTTATAAATTATATTTAATAAGTATCCACCAACCACAAATTAGTTAGGGAACTAGTTTGCATATGACAAATCATTTATTTCTTTGTTACCTCAAAAAGTGTTCACATTTTGCATAATTTTTCATACATCAATATAGAACATTTTAAATAATTCACATTTTTTAAGATACTCAGCTGAAGTCTAAATTTTAAACTCAATCTACTACGAATTCACAAACAGGACAAATTTTGTTTCGCCTTAGAGATGTCAAAAAAAATTATTAGAAAAAGTTGTAGCTGTACACCCGCTGAATAGCGTCTAAAAGACAAAGTGACTCCCGTGACCTGCAGTTTTGCTCCTGATTTGTAATCAGTCGCCTGAACTATTCAAATATTTAGTTCATCATATGTTTTGCAAGAGAACTGGTAGCCTAGCGAGTAAAGCGACGCTCAGAATTCTGGACGTCCAGGGTTCGAAGCCCATAGCTTCTGCGATTGTTTTATTTTTTTAAATTTAAACACGTGCAAAATGTGTACATGGTATTAGGTCTGCTAAGGAGGTCAGTTTTGTCACAGTTACTTTTGTCATAATAAATTATCGGGTCGGCGATTGACTAAATAATAAAAATATGTACCTGGTTTGCCAAGGAGGACCAGATAGTTTCCTAAGAATATTTTTAGTGTTAGGTTACAAGAATTTTGTAACCGAGTCATGATTTATATTATTTTCATATGAATTGAATTCGAAAAAAATAAATAAGGTTGTTTATTTCGCTATTGTAACGCATACGCAAACCGTGGAAGTCGGGTCATCTTCTAGACGCAAGTATAACACCCGTGATACCCTCAACGTTTACGGTCCTATTAGTCTGTTATTTAATTTGATTTTTTTGACACACGATTTATTAATTTGACATCTATTATGTTCATTGTGTAGTAACGCATTATATTTTTATTGCTGGTAAAAAAGGTTATTTGTAATTTCTATTTTAGGTTTGATTTATTTCCATGGTGTGTTATAAGTTTATAATGCCCTAGGGAATTACAGATATTCATAACGTCCTAGCGCGTTATTTCTCATTTATTCTATCTCAAAATAGGGTTGGTCATTTCAAAATAACAGACTAGCCAACTTCAGAGAACTAAAGTGTAATTCAAGAGATGGCATAGCTTATTTTTTTTGTCTTTATCTTATTTTTTTTGTCTTTGACCTTCAACTTCAAAACAATATTATAAAATAAAAAAACCGGCGCGCGTACTTCATCGTTTGAGTGGTGAGTACGGGTGGCGAGTGACGCTGATTGAGCTACGTCCGCAATTCCGTATAAAATCGCGCGATAAGAAGCGTACCGTTTCCATAGCAACCGACTATTTGCTACGTGAAGCTTGGCCGCTGGTTGGGCGTGCAGCCTCGGCACGCAAATGTAATATTGCATGGTATGTAAAATGCGCTGAACGCAAATGTAATATTGTAGATAAGGTAGTAAATATAGGTATATTAGATGTTAATATAAGTAAAAGTTTTATTTAATTCAATTGAATTTGAAGAAAATAGTATGAATATGAAACATAATTAATTACATGTACCTACATCGTCATTTGCCTAGCCCTCTAGCCATCACAAGCCGCCGCTACAGAGTAGGGCATTAATACTATATTAATACCAACAATTCATTAATTAAAGTTTGCAATTTCTAATGCGGAGTGAAACTTTACTTATAGCTGGATAGTACTAAATGCCTCTGGTTTATAAATTGGCCTGGCTTTAATAAGGTGGCCACCTTAAAAATCTGAAGAAAACCGAGACTACAACAAAATGAAAAAAGCGTCACCTTCCATGTAGTCTATAGTTTTATACAATCAGGCTTCTTCTGTAGATACCTATGTAGATTTCCCTAATTTACTGTTTCCACTTTGCACATCTAAATTGACAACTTCCACTTCACATTCGCTAATAGCGCCCAATTTTGTTGTTTCATATAAAATTCACCCTGAATGTTTCGATTAACCAAGATACCTTGGAAATTACTTCAAGAATAACACGATTTCTTGTCTTAAAAATGCATTGTGGGGTTTGAGAGGTTTCTCCTATTTTTAGAGTACAAAACTGGTAGAAAAAGAAGTCGAAACGCTGGCTGGTCTCAATATAAATTAATGCTTTTGTTGTCCTACGCTTATTCACGAGGTAATTGCATTTTATCGAGATTGAAAGTGGCTGCCTTTATTTGTTTCACTGTATGGATTTTTGTGCTTCATGGGGAGAAATATAGATACATATATAACATTTTGTTTTTCGATTGAGATTAATTACTGGAACTTTATGTCATCTCCTTGGTGTTTTCAAAGTTTACAGAAGAATAAGTAGTTCTGTAGACTTCAGTATTATGACGCCGCAGCGCAGTAGTGAATAGCGCCCATATAGTAAAATACCAGCACAAGTTTTCCTTTGTGAAAATCCCAAGCTTCTTTGTGAAAACACCATTTTTGTCCCATTGAAATGTATTTTTTTAGCAACTATCTTAAACATTAAAATATATTGCCAAGTAAAACTGAAAATATTATACCATTTTCACTAAATGACAATTATTATTAAAAATAACTTGCCAGGCTAGCATGAGTAGGTATACTGATACTTTTATACGGTTTTTATTAAAGTTGCGAGTTTTTATTGGAGATTTATAAGGTTACAAATTGGCTGCAAAGTTTTATATTGGATATGTAAAGTTAAGTTAACTAAGAGACCGAAGACTTTTATAAAGCGGTAACAGAAACGTTTCAAATTTACTCAGCCAGCGGCAGCGGTTAGCATCCATGTGGCTAATAATATACATCATTACAGGCGGTTGTATGTAATTGGTGTTATAAAAATGTGAATAATGGAAGACAGAGTAGAGTCAGATTTTTCGACGAAATGTGATCTTTTCTATATCTAATATATAGCCATAGGTGGGTGACCTGTGGCTGTATGCGTTATGTGAAACCAACCACGACTAGACTCTATTAGAGCAATATTTTGTTCAATCTACATTAACAGTTAATTAATTATACTATTACTGTCATTGTACTCCACTTTAAACTAGCATATTGTAGATCCAAGTTCTTCCATCGTGCATTTCATTCTATAATTAGCCGCATTTTTAATAGATCATGATTTAAATTCACGAAAAAATAGGTCAACCCAATTAGAGGTTGGGAAATCGGCCTTGCAGAAACCTTAATTATTTTTTGAGAAATCTGTTGGAATGCACTGTGACCTATGACACAGCAACTTAATGCGATGTAATTTAATTTAATAAAAAAATGCACATACCTACACTTTTTTAATATACATAACATATTTATTTGTTAAGAATAAGTAAGTGAATTATAATTATAATTATTATTATTTAGGTCTTCTCAATCAACAGCAAGCAATTCGACTGTTGTTCTTCTGCAAGACTGAGAAATTTTAGTTATCCCCGATTAAACAAAAAGTCTGCTTTTTGTTTAATTGGTATCACAACAAATGCGAGTGTACAAAGTTATTAGAAATTTCGTAAACTTTTAACGTATTTGTATTTTTAAACAAATTTAAGCAATATGTAATAAAAATTATACACCAATGTAATTGCCAATTAATAGACTATATTTTAACATATAGAGGTTAGTAAGTCTTTTAATTACTAAGTTAAAGCTTTGTGAGTGCCGCAATGCACGAAAGTGCTAGTTTTACCGCCATAGGTACTTTTTCCCGGTCTATGTACTGAAAAAAATGTTTTAAAAACACTTTCGATTTTTCATGCGCAACTACATATATAACACCATGGATATGCTATCACTAAATTTGACATTTTTATGTCGAAGCACATACCATTTAAAACAAATATAGAAAAAATCCTTTCGCAAGGAAATTTAAGAAAATGACAAATGCAATAACAAGGTACAAATGTTTTCAAACAATTCCTGTTGTAAGAAAATCAATAATTTAAGCATAACGTTTTTAATTTTACCCGGAAGTTTACTACCACATACAGCTTATAAGATTTTTATAAGCGGGTGATGGTGACCATTATATCAACATTAACAGAACTGAAATATCTGTTTGCTAATATTATATAAGAATCATTTTATACGACTACAAGAAACATGTTTCCTCAAGCGGATCCTCACCTTGCAAAGAGATTATTGCTGCAATTAATGGTAAGTATTGCTAAATATACTTAATTCTTTATGACTCTAACCTAATTATTAGCGCCTTTTAACGCTAACGATATTATTAATAAAAGATCAACTTACACGTAGTTTTGCAGTTTATTGTTATTATAGGTGTATTATTCGTGCTTAACGGTATTTATATATTAAGACAATATTTAAGTATAGTTCTTTTAAATCAAATACCGGGACAGAATAACTTACAGCAAGCTAAAATCGTCACTATAAAGGCGCTTTCATTCAACAAGTTATGTTTTGATAGAATACTAATAACTAATCAATTTTAACACAAAACCCATCAAAATAATACACTAAATTAAAGAATAACTGTATTACTTCTATTTCAAGAATTATTGTTGACCCCACGTTATCACAAAGCGTTCGATGGTATTAGGCAATTTAGGCATCCAAATGAATGCCAATAATGCCGATGTGACACGGCCGAGGAACGTGTAACATGGATCTGTAATATTTGAATGGGAAACATTCTTATTCTGCATCACATTCGCCATCCAATTGTTTTATGATATGACGAAAGGTATATAGTGTGACCAATATTTTGTTATACTACATGATAATGCCATAATGTGATGGGTGATGTATATAAAATCATTTGTTTTTCCTTAAATTCCTGGAAATCCGTTATACTTGATAACGCTATTAAAAATGCGGTAGCACGTGTGAAGAGATCGATATAATGAGGGTTTTTTGCTGGGGTTTTTATGTCTCATATTTTGATGTTACAAACTATAAGTCCAAGCCACTTTGGAATTTGTCCATATTAAACGGCGTTCCTTCTTTTGCTTGATGTTTGTGTAGGCGATAGGCGATGGTTATAGAAAACGTGTGGCACGAAATAAAAAACATAGGATAAGATTTCTCAAATTTTCAGCGGACCATTTCGGATTTCAGAAACGCAATTAAACACACGTGCGGTACATTAACAACGGAGTGACGGAGTTCTGCAGGAAATTAGTAGAAAGTATTTCTGCCAGAATTCGTACAGTGATAAATTCCAAGGAAGATGTGACCAGTCATTATTTTTTTATGCATACACTTAAACCGTCCCAATATTTAGTTGTCAGCCGAAACTGCAAGTTTTGTAAACATGTTGATATTGTTCCGACTGAAAATCAAACAGTTTTACAAAATACATCGACAGTTTATAAGTTTATAAAACACATATTTAAGTTACAATTGTACTCAGCTGAAACGAAGTGACCGTTGATTTAAAACTAGGCGCATTTTTTTTCTTAAACTCGTGATCGTCTCTATGTATAGTTGTTAGGGCTCGTACTTTGAAACTATAATATTTTTTTTTCTACAATCGCTTCAATAGTAGGCTTTTGCGCTTTCAATTCTCAACGCAAAGTACGCCATTTCCGATGATGACATAATTGACATGATGATTGTCACTTTATAACGGCAATAGTGTCAATTCCCGCTCGCTTCTTTATTATAAATTCTTTAGCAGACGCTTGTCAGTCAAAAATGATACATGATAAATGTAGCTAACAAAAAAAACTTATACAAATCGGTTCATATATAATCATGTATGTCAAATACATACAAGAACACACTGTATTAAGCGATTGTAGAAAAAATGTATGTATTACGAGCACAAACTGCCAATGCCGCTTTTGAAAAAAAGAATAAGTAAATTTCTTTCGCAAGCGGTAATGCAGTACTTTGCGCTCTTAACACACAAATAACAATTATGTGAATTACCTTTTATTGCCTAAACAGAAATCAAATCTACCGGCGTATATTGAGATACATCCTTATGTTAGATTTTCATACTGTTTTTACACCGGCAACTGGTGTATTTTGAAATACATCAATATGTTAGATTGACCGTTAGATAAAATAACTTATGTGATAACAAATATGTAAATACTGGGTTCCCCATAATAGACTACCCATTTTAATATTTAAATTTTTTAATTAACAAAACAAACTTTTTCTTTTACTAAATTACAGCTAACTCTTTGGGATTTATGATAACTTATAAATATTTGGCTAATTTAATTCTAACTTTTAAAAATCACGTCTTCTAAATGACCTCCATCAACTTCAACACATTTTTTAATATTAGATAAAAAGTGGTTACACGGTGGTACACGGTGATACACGGTGGTGGTACACGGTGTAGTAAACCTTCGTCTATTCCTTCAACTTCTTCACGAATTTTGACTTTCAGTTCCTCGATTGTACCTGGACGACTCGCAAACACTTTGGCTCTTAAATATCCCCACAGGAAAAAATCGGGTGCCGTTAAGTCGGGGGACCTCGAAGGCCAAGGCAAATCTTCGAATCGAGAAATGAGTCGGCCATTAAACATTTCTCGCAGGACCCTTATTGAGTGTCTGGCGGTATGAGCTATTGCCCCATCTTGCTGGAATAGTAAGGCATTGTTTAGTAATCTGGCATTGTTTATTTAATTCTGGAATGAGAAATGTGTCTAGCATATTAACGTAGCGCTCGGATGTTACTGTTACAGCGCGGTTATTTTCATCCTCAAAAAAATAAGGGCCAATAATACCAAAAGATGCTACTCCACACCACACAACTACTTTTGGATTATGGAGGTTCTGTGTAAAGATTTTACGAGGATTTTCATTTGACCAGTATCTAAAATTTTGTTTACTGACCATGCCGTTCAAATAAAAATTTGCTTCGTCGGTCATTAGGAGACTGTGAATTGCTCCTTGATGTAAATCCAAAAATTCTTGACAAAATGCTAACCTTGCTTCTTTATCTTGATTGCTAAGGTGCTGTGCCATTTGGTATTTTTAGGGATGGAATTTTAAATCCCTATGAAGAATTCGATCTAAGCTTCCCTTCGATATTCATAGAATAAGGGCTTGTCGATTAGCAGACCTTACAGGACTTCTCGTAAACGCAGTTCTAACTCGTTCAATATTTTCTGGTGTACGAACTGTTCTTCGACGTCCAGGCTTCTTCAAATTTTTTACAAAACCATGTTCACGCCAATGACGAACCCATAACCTGACAGTTTTACGATTTGGCGCGTGACCCCTATTGTTGATATTAAACTGACGCCGGAATGTACGCCTAACTTCTATCATATTGCTTCTTATGTAAGTTTCTACACAATACACACGCTGTTGGACTGAGTAATCCATGAAAGTTCAATAATTCTTGATGAAAACTAACAAACTTCTCGTAGAAAATTGACATTCCACGAAATTATTAAATTAAAATTTATTTGTGACAGGAGCCTACTTGATTAATAATTTACTTAAATCCCAAAGACAACAGAAGATAATCCCACAGAGAACAACCTATTTAGTTATCTCATAGGGAATTTATTAATAATATAAAATGGGTCTATTATGTCTATTAT
>CAXKVY010002263.1:0-36579 GCA_964058915.1 Tetropium fuscum
ACAAAATTGCGCAGAAACTTTCAGAAAACATAACGACTACTTCGAAGTTGATAGTCGTTGGGTTGTTCCGTTTTCGCCGTTACTACTCTCAAAGACTGGGCAACGTCTGTCGGGTCAGCTAGTTATCTGATAATATATTAGCATTAAGTAATACAAGTAATATTTTTTGCCATAAAAACAAATATCATTTTATGCGAAATTTATCAAACCAGCTTATTCATAATTCATAATCAGTTTTCATCAGAAACTGTTCTGTAATATCGTTGACACTATTTTCCGGAAATGGTAATCCTGGATCTAAATTTGATTTTCCATAAAAATATTCAGAAATCCTCCTGTTGTGTTCTATAGGGACAATTAAATTTACATTGTCAGCATCAAAGCTCATAAGTAACTGTGCTCATATTAATCTGATGCAATACCACGAAAAATTAAATAAGACATTTTATATTGATTTAAGATCAATATAGTAAACTTTTTATTAATTGCATCATCTTTTCTGTGTAATTTGATACGAAAGTGCTTTTGTTAGTACATCCTGAAAGGGAGAATCGTCAACAAGGGTTTCCGATATCCTTTCGTTCAGAGCGATTTTATAAAATTTCGGTGTTTTCTATGTCATTGTAAAATCTGTTTTAATGTGTTTAAAGGAGTGCGTAGCTTGAAAGGGATGGATACCTAAATACCCAGTAGCCCAGTGTTGTTTCGTGATTAGCGGTTTTTTTAAGTTAAGTGTTACGTGGTATAAGTTTGTGGATCGTGCTGTATAATAAGTAATTGGCGTGGTACTCAAATTTGTTCCGGTGTCAACTTTGATATGGATTTGTGGTTGCGCAAAAGATGCTTTTTTTATGTGTTTATATATATAGGATTGACCAAATTATCATGTGGTTGTTATTTAAAAACGTTTCAGCTTTTAACATTGCATTGCGAATGGATCTGCTACCAAGTACCCCACAAAATTTATGCCGTAATAATAAATATATAGTTTTGTTATAGGTAACATAAAATGGATTACGTATATCGTATACTAAAATTCAGATTATCTAGGCAGCTTTTAAATTTTATGGATTTTATTCACGTATTAAAACGGCTGTTAGTAAAATTGAACATTAAAGCATTTTATTACTCTAGTAAAATGATCTGTTTAATATTACAAATATACTCTATCGGCATATTTATGATATTAAACTTTCGAAAACGCTGAAATTTTTTGTACAGCTACGTTTCTATATAAGTAAAAACTAAAAATCTTTAATATAGTTCTAGAATAATACCTTCATCAACTTTATGCACTTGTAACTAGTTTAATGCATTTGTTAACAGTAAATTAAACCACAAGAGCTCTCTTTTATCTCATAAATTTCTCTTTTTAACGAAATCATTTTATCAATCAGGGATTTTATAAGAAAAATTGCGAAGCCGGAGATCGAGCGATTTCGTCAAATGCCAGTTTTTCAAAAAGATTGGCAAAATTTGAGATAAAAAGAAATTTACCCATAAAATAAACTCGAGTATTTATTGGCAAGATGAATTAACGACAGATATGTGAACGAACAGCAATAGATTCATGTTCAAAGTCGTGACGCCACATCCTACAATTTACAAGCGCGCCAATATTCTTGGATATAGATGTGACCTCGATAAGAGGGGGCCGAGCGGTACCATCGCGCTTTACCGCATTTGCAAGCGACCAGGAGACCGATTCGGTCGGCTACGGCTTGATTTCATAGTTCATTCGCTCGCTTTGCGGCGGAACACCTACAGAATATTGTAGGTTGTGACGTCACAGCTCGTTTCGGGCCGCTTCAATTGTTTCGCTGTTTAGATCCTTCATACTGATCGCGCGGAATTGGAAATCTTGTTTTTTTGTGAAGTACACGTTTTACGCTGGTTTTTAGTATTATTTTTATTTTTTAAATTTTAGGCATGTTCCCTATTCAATTCGACGTTTTTCACCAATGTAATTCAGCCTATATATGCAATAGCATATTAAACTGACAATATTTACGTCAAATGTGAGGCAACAGAGTATCCCAGCGACAATATTTATGTCAGAAACGTCAACAAAACTATGAATTTTATTTTAACAAGAACAATCAAGCTGGTCCTAATTTGACTTATGGCATCTTTTTGTATTACTTGAACTTGCTACTTCTTCGCGAATTGTAGGTCAACAAACCAGTTAATTTTGGAAATACACGAAGCGCACTACATGAAATTAAATTATTATGTCAGATAAACGTCAAATAAATTATCAACACACTGGCAATCAATTATATATTATTTGATTTTCTTTCAAAATGAACATTCTTGTCTCATAGAATTGTCCTCCGATTACAACTCGTGCTCCTAATTTTGCTTCAATATTTATCATTCATTCACTACTCGTTGCTGCTGTTTTTGGAAAATATAAAAAAAATTAAGAACAAAATAATTATTTTCGTCACAGCAGCAACTCGTACTCAGAATGACAAATATGTGGGCAAAACCTATAGAGCACTTGTTATATTATATATGATAAATGCACTAGTGGATTTTCAATTAGGCCCGGGTTGACAATGGCTGTTTAAGCTGGGCTTAATCATAAACCTACGTTGAGCTCCTAAACTGTCATTATTTGCGTTTTCATAATCGGGGTTCAAAGGTTGAGCTCCGCTCATCTCCTTAGTGCAGAGTTGCGATTCGGATTTTGGCGGTTTAAGCCTGATTCATAGAGATATGTTAGGTTATAAATACTTTAACAACTGTTAAATAGATGACAAACAAGGCATAAAGTCAAACATGGATAAATTAAATGAAATTATACCTTGAAATTATATGAAATTATATTTTACGAATATTTTATTGAGCTGATAAATATAATTGTATACATATAATTACATGGTATCTATACATTATTTTCAAAAAATACAAATTGAAAATTGGCGTTAATTTAAGCATCCCCATCAAAGTGAAATATCTCATTGAATTCTTGCTCGAAGAAGCTCTTTTACTTCATCATCGATTTCACCAAATGTAGTTTCCGATATGGACCGCCACCAGTTGTTCCATGTCTATAAAGTTTATCATCTACGATCCTCTGTTCAGTCCTCTTTTTAATATTATACTTCTTTTTTTAAATTTTTAAGGGAACGATAATTTTCTCCACAAATGCTATTAAATTCAATTTTATTTAATTTTTTTGCCAAGTATCTGTATCAAAGTATCAAAAATAGGCATAAATTTGCGGGATGGAATTATTCCGGGGTGATTGGACGCCACCATTGGTGAAGGCCACTGGTCCTAGGTACGACCAGAGACAGTCGGAGAGCAACGAGACACTATACTATAGGCGTGGGGTCAAGGGCCAGGACGAGCAAGAAGCAAGCAGAGGTTAAAATGAAAAACTTACTTAACTATTTCAAGAAAAATGCCAATTGGTTTTCAATGCTTCAAGAATGGTACAATCCGTCCAGTAACAACAGCTATAGAGGCCAATTATAGCAGAACGAGAAAAAACATATTACCAACAACGATCTGTATTGCAGTGACGTTAGGTTAATTAAATTCAATTCTACTGTCTAATTCTACTGTCAAATATAAATAGAACTTGATAAAAAAAACTATTAACGCGAAACATGGCGAAAGTCGCGAAAGTTGACTAATTAGGCGCAACAACACACACTTAGCAAATGCAGGATTACACTAACCAATTTCTTTGTATTTTCCCACAAATGATATTAAAACGGATTCCCCTTTAGCTGTAAAGTTTGCAGATCTCTTTTCACTCATATTCTGTAAAATAGAAATAAATATGTATGGTTGTTTTTTAATTGTTAAACTGGACAAATGAATTTAAAAAAAGAATTTAAAATTTCGTACCTACATACCTAATAGGGCTATTGCACTTGGAATATTGTTTTTCTGGGTAACGATATAGTCCAATAAAGATATCCTTCCAAAAAATCCTGGCAAACTGATTTTTTCAATATCTATGGTGGGGTGTCTCCTGAGTATCCAAGGGTGTTGCAATAGGGGTAGTTTATTTTTTTTACATTTAATTTTTCCAGCTTGTACATAATAATATTCTCTACAACTTTGCCTAATAAAACTTTTTGGTAACTTTGATTTTTGACGGTCCAACGCCCATTATGTGGGAAAACATTCGCCATATTTATTGATTATGGTTCAGGAAATATACAAACGAAAGGCTGAATAGCTGGTTTTTTCAGGGTTGATCGAGAACTGTCTCCTGTGTTTCCAACCGAAAAATCGCAGTCCAACCTCTTAGCGCAATAAGGATGGTAGCATTATTTTGGGGCTGTTTTGGGCGGCTACTTGTACTTTAAAAGTCACACCACTTTTCCAGATCGTTTATTTTTTAATATTTAAGCATATTTAATAGTGATGTTCAAATGAAATTTTGAGGCACGTCGGTTGAAACAAATGGGATATGTAACTTTGAAATTACATTCATAAAATTTAGCCGAAAACCATTTTCCATAAGAAATGTGCTGGGTTTTGTAATTTAGTTAACCTCGTTTAAATGTCTATACAGCGCACACATGTGTTTCTAGCACGTACACGCTTACATGCCTTTTTACCAGTTGACTATTGTTTATTGGTATCGCCTGAACATAGCTGGAAATTTACTTTATACAAACACGTTATATTCCAAACAATTCCGTTTGATAACAATAAATAATTATTACAATATTAACGAAGACATATCGAGTTATTTTTATTCTATATGATAATTTTAATTGAAACCGTTTTCTTAGTTGCTGTTTTTGTAAAATATTGTCTGTGATAAAAGTGAATAACAAAAATCGGGCGGATAACGACTGTTTTTATGGGCAGACCAATGATTATATAATCTATAATGTCAGGTTAGCTTGACCAGCATAGTAAATCACTGAAAATATATTTATCTACAAATTTTAGTAAAATAAGGTGCTAAAATATGATTTTAATGCACCTGGCGTTGATAGTATATTAAACAAGTTTGGAAAAGCAAAGTTTTACTATAGCCCAGGCAATGGGTAGTTTTTACCACGCAAAAGGTCATAACAAGATGAAATTTGGTGGGAACCCAAAATACAACGTCGTGATCATAACCCTGAGTTTGCGATCTCGGGGGAAGGCGGCTCGAGCCCCCATCTTGGATAGATGGCTGCCAAAAGAAATTTTTCTTAATATCTCCGTTCCTATTGGCCCTACAAAAAAAAGTTAAATTATAAATTGAAGGGCATATAATTCTACATAATATATGCTCTATGAATTTTTTCCGTCATACCACTAGTTTTGAAGATACAGCACGCCAAACACGATCAAATATTTCAAATCTGTTCATAGGTAGATAACAAAGTTGAAGGGGGTGCATTTGTAATGGCTCGCCCTGTACTTACAATATTTACTAGTTTTTTTGACTATTAGTAGGTAGGTAAGATACCTTTCATTCAATCTTGAGATGTATAATATATATTTGGTGTTAATTCCTTTTAGGAATGTGATTTTGCTTTGTAAAATAGAAGACCTGTGATGATGCCATCTTTCCAATATGGTGGCGCGAGCCCTCCCTCAAGGTCGAAAACTCAGGGTTATGATCAGGACATCCAATTTTACGATCCCACCAAATTTCATATTTTTTTCTTTTTGATTTCATACCTCATTCGGCCGTTTTCCGGGCCTGTTTAGATCCTTCATACTGATCGTGCGGAATGAGAAATCTTGTGTTTTGTTTTCTTGTTTAAAAAATTTTTAGTCATGTTCGCTATCCTGAAGGAAGGTATTGAAATTCTGTCTGGTGACGAATATGATAATTGAGGAGTGATCAAACAAAACGCAATATATCCACTTTTTGGTCATTTGCAGTTAGGTACAGTGCACCTGTTTTAGGTATGAAATAAATCCATTGGCGACCTCAGATTTATTCAAAATGTAATAATTCCCATTGAAATTGAGCCTTAAATGTTAGCGATTCAATCAAAACGTAATAAATCCAGTTGCCGGTAAAGTAAAATTCTTTGTTAAAATTGAATGTTTATCAAGTTAAGTTCAAAGTAAGTTCGGTAGAAGGACATCCAACTTTAGTAGAAGTTAGCAGAAGGGTTTTCCTCGCCTGCTTCAGATTGCTGTGGAACGTGCTTGAGACTAAAGCACCAAATAAGAATGGGAAGCGATAAGCAAAAGAAAAATACTATGATAATGCAATATCGACTCCATACTAGAAGAGCAAAAACTTTTTACGAATTAACTAAAGAAAAGCCAGATTCACCTCTGACATTTTTCTTTGATTTGCAGCAGGTGCAACCACTGCCTGAGAACTCTGATGCTTTTTATGCACACCAAATTAGTTTCTATGTATTCTGTTGCTTGTATAGGCAATCTAAAAATCCCACATCTTTTACATGGACTGAAGACTTAGCAGGGAGAGGTTCTGTTCAAATAGGGTCTGCTCTTTTAAATTACCTTGACTCCATTAACTTAGATGGCATAAAAATGCTGAGGTTGTTCCGTGACGGATGTGGCGGGCAGAATAAAAATTTACATATACTACATGCACTCTACTTTTGGCTAAAATTTAAAGCACCTGCACATGTGAGAGAAATAAGAATAACCTACCCTGTTCAAGGACATACCTTTCTTCCGACAGATCGAGTGTTCAGCAGAGTTGAGAAGTCATTACGGAAAATCCCTTTTGTCGAGTAAAAATTGGAGTAGAAAAATATATATTCTAATCTTGGTGTCGTCAAGGAAATTGGCATAGAATGGAATTTATATGATATAAAAAGTTTAGAAAATACTTTAATTAAAATAGAAAGAATTTCCGATTTGAAACGAATTTATCTGAGAAAAGAGAAAATAACAACAATGAAAGTGGTTGGTTTCCAGAATTTTAGATTTAAATCGCTAACAGAAGCTCCAAAACATTTAATTAAACTAGGAAAAACCGGTCGAAACTTAAGACAGGAAAAAGTGGCACTTAATATCTGGCGATATTCCAGAGAAGAAGAAAAAATCTCTAAAACATCTCACGGATGAACAGTCCACAATGGATGGATGACCAACAGTTTTCTTGGTATAGAAGACTTTTACGTGCTGATGTGCAAATCCTTGAACGAGAAGAGCCGGAAGAACATGAGCTATGTGACTGTTTAGAACCTGACCATGGTGCTCACATTTAATTTTTTTGTTTTTTGTTTATTGCAATTATTTTCCAAATAGGTTCAGCATTAGTTTTTTAGCAACAGTTCTTTTTATTCCAATAAAACTTATTAAAACATCAACTACCAATCAATCAAATCGTAATAAATCCAGTTGAGTCATTCAAAACGTAATAAATCCATTTTTTTTTCGTGATAATTACACCTCATATCATACAAGAGCTACAAAATATATTGTGTTGTTATGTTTTATCCATTCTGTGCATTATATCCAAATGACTTTTTTTAAATCCAAGGCGTTTCCACGTATATTTTTCCATATATTTTTTAAAGTGGATATATTGCGTTTTGTTTGATCACTCCTCAATTGGTCTATGGACAGTTACATAACTTTTTATGTAACTGTCTAAGATATACTTAAAAATGATGAGCTTTCAGCAACATTTTTGGAATGTAATGTCTTTAATTGTTCGTAATTGCTTCAAAATCCAAAAAAATCTAGTGATGGTTGATGGTTGCTTAAAAGTGTATGCTCTTTCATTTTGCCACTACATTTTTTTTATTTCGGAGCTCTAATTTATGATGATTATCATCATAAATGGCGTTGACTAATTTTTCAACAATCCAAAGTTAAATTTCTGGCTAAACGCCAAGTTATATAAAAAATGGTAGGACCAAAAAGTGTAGACAATTTTATGACAAACATTTTTCATTTGAATATTTTTTCTAACATGAATAGTTTCCGTAATAAATGGGTTATCTGCCGACATTTTCCAAGATGGCGGCCGAAGCACAACTTTATTTTTCGGGGATTTTTATTATCTTAGTCTGGTCGCTAAATACTATTTGTATACCAATCTCCTGCTTGTAAGAGTTTTTAAAATTGATTGTGAAATTTTGGGCTAAAATAGCACTATTAGAGAACAATAAATGCAACTGTAATGATGTTTCCTTGAAAATCGTGACACGCTGTAGTTTGTTATTTATATATACATATAACAATTCATATTAGATTTAATCAATAATTATTGTTAGTCTGCAGGTTCGATTTTAGTTATTGTTTTAATGACTATTGGAAATATTTTATAAATATCTGAACTATGACCAGACATCAATAAATAAATTGATATATATTTACATTCTCATGTAAATCATAATGTTTTATTTGCTTATCGGGAATTATTAATATATTTTTACGGTCAATAACAAATTGGGGCAGAATTTATATCACTTCACAATCATACTCTCGTCTTCCAAAACAGTCCCGGGTAGTTTAATATTGACTAAAGCAAGGATATAACAAAATTGTCAGAAAAGTTGGTACAAGTTTTCTAGTTTACGGAAGAATTTGATTATTTTTCAACAAAACTTCTCGGCAGCGTCTCCACACAAAAATACGCTGGACCGTTCTTTCATCGAAATCATAATAATGAAATATCTATTTCTACAGTTTCTTTTTGGTCGGTTTGTTTTTGTTTACAGCATCGATCCAGGGTTTTGAAGTTCTGTAGATAGAGGTCTGTTCAGTTCAAAACCTCTATCAATTTGATAAAATCAATGTGTTACATAAAAATAAAATAATAACGCATGTAAACAGTTCCAAGCACTACGTTAGTTTACAACATTCACAATATCAAATTTACGAGAAATTAAATATAAAATTAGACTAATGAGGATACTTCGGCAAGGCCTTATTGGCATCAGGAATATCTCACGAGAATGTACAAAGTATTATCTGATATTTCTCACTTTCCCATTTATATATCATATAAGGGAAAGTTATTAATTAGTACACAACTTTAGAACGACTAAATACAACCAAAGACTTAGGCTTATACTTTGTGAATTCAGTTTTGTAAATCTCATAATATTAACAGATCTGGCTGCAAGTTTGCTACAATCATCGATTTTTTAATCAAAATCAAATTTGTATGTACAATTATAAAAGGGGCAATATGTTTTGGGCGGGTTGCCTATTAAAATGCGCCCATGATATTTGCCGTTGGGCAAGTGGCCGCAACCTCTTCGCAGCCTGGTGAAAGCAGATAATATTTTGTTACATTTATACGTTCATGGGGTATATTCATCAGTTATATATCAAATTAGAACTAATATTATTCTGTACATGACAAACTACCTCTGCCTATGGTCAAACTACCTCTACATTTATACGTTCATGGGGTATATTCATCAGTTATATATCAAATTAGAGCTAATATTATTCTGTACATGACAAACTACCTCTGCCTATGGTCAAACTACCTTTACGGTCAAGGACACAATAACTCATCGAACACCTACAACTGCCACTGAGTCAATAACAAAAATATCCGTTAATACAACGCGCGAAATTGTACCTATAGGCGATACCAACAGATGAAACGTTCCTTCGGAAAAAATAAAAACAAATACACTTGCAGTTCGCATCCATTTGGAATTCGTTTTTGATATATTATAAATTAAATTGAGTTAACATTATTGTTTTTTATTTTATTTCCTATATTAGGATAATCGCGCGCGCCACTGAACACGGCATTCCATTAGTTTGCATATCAAACGAAGGCACTATAAAACCTATTATATATCGGAGTGGCCATCATGCTTTTGGAACTAATCGCCGTTAAACAAGGTTATCCAATGTAATCCAGTAATGCCTCAAGGATTTACGACTTTCGCCTGTTGTTCCAATTTTTATTAATGATTCACCGGATGCAGTGAGAAAATCTTTCACTTTTTGTGGCGATATGAAGTATTTCCGCCTAAATACATTCCATTTGTTTGTGTAGCCAGTTGAAATACATTCAATTTTGTTGAATTAAAAAAATTGTATATTTATTTTTGTTATTCGTATATTTAGTCCAGCCAATAAGTGCCATTTTGGTGAATTTCTCTTGGCCTCTATCGAAAATTATGATTTAGGATTCATTCGATTCGAAATGACATCCAGAAACTTTTTGAAAATTGTGGCCGGGAAAAAATATGAATATTAAGAAATAAAAAAATTCATATACCTTTTGGATACTTCAATAAACGATAATCCACTGAAAAAGAAATTTCCGTAATTTTTTTATTAGATATGCTTTTGTTAATTAACTTATTAAGTTTTAAATTAACATAAAAATCCTGATAATTGTCAAACTAAAAACCTTAGATTGTTTTCACTTCTTGGAGCTACTCTTCAAAGGCTTTAGAAAAGATCCCCGATGGAAAACCGAAAAAGCCTTTCTTGGAAAAAGCCTTTCAAGAATAGCTCCAAGAGGTGAAAAAAATCTTTTTTTTTTTAATAAAACGGTCTATAATGAAAAATAGTGCAAAATAGTAGTTCAAAATATTATACAATAGGTTGAATAAAGTAGAACCTCTACTTCTGATGTGGCAGAACCCACTAGCAACTTAAAACATAATCTTGTTATACTAACTTGTCAACTAAAATGTCATTTTTTCTCCACCCGATCTATGATGTATTTATAGAAATAGTAGGAATTGACAACAGTACCTGTTGATTAATATCGATTTATTTTGTTACAGGAGGCGTTAGCTCAGATTTCCGAGTACTCCGAAGCCGGCATCACCGTTAGAGGTACTTACGTACCTACCGGAAAATCTCCTCCAGAGGGAGAGAGAAAGCTGTACCTGGCCATTGAAAGTACCTCAGATATAGCTGTGTCTAAGGCTAAATCTGAGATCACCAGATTAATTAAGGAAGAGTTGCTTAAATTGCAGACAGCCGGTCACCATACCTTCAACAAGGCTAGGTACAAGGTTGTTTAGATGGTAGTACTTATATTTATGTATAGTAAGTTATCTTCTCAAGTGTTATCTATATTTTACAATAAATTGGTACATATATAATGTATTTTGGGTCTTATTTCTCAACTAATTTATAGTTTTAATACTTGAACTTATTAAAACTGTTAGTATAATTGGTAGGCAGTGGGATTTTTTTAATTAAATTCCTAACCGTGTCGAATTGTAATAGAATTATTGTTTTCTAAAACCTCACAGTTGGTAACAGCGTGTAAATAAGTGAAAATTATTGTTGACGTGTGTCTTAGGCTGACAATGAAATAAAAATAAAAAAAATGTATTTTTTTCTTTAGTCTAAAATTCTCCTGAAACAGGAAGTGCTACTTCAGTGGTATACTTATTTATTATCTATCGTTATGCAACATCTGTTTGTTTTCGATGCCTGTAGAGTATAGAGTGGGTCAACCGAAAGAATACCGGTGAGGCACGGGGGGAAAAATACGAATAACCACGGTATCCAGGGGCGTTTGTATTGTTTAGACCGCTACTCTGTTAATTCCCGCACAGTAAGTCTGTCCTACTAACAGACATATAAGGTGAAAATCACAATTTCTTTAGGGATGCACACAGACAATAAAGTTATGAATCAAAAATAAAAATAAAACAACTCAAAATAAGTTTTGTAAGTGTAGTATAACAAGTAAGTACTTGCTCGCAATATGGAAGACTCCATCGAACTCCCTGAAACCGTTTTTGCACGATCAAGCTTTTTTTTGTTTACACACCTTGTTTCTACGACAGTGGTATGCGCTTCCACCAGTAAGCCTACGGCTAACAAAACGGTAAGTAATTCCCTTACCGTTCTAGAACGGTAAGTGCTTACATAATTGTCAAAATAGACGCTTTTAAAATCGAATTGATTTAGAATGGGTTTTCTAGAAGTCAGTTTAAAATTTAATTGAATTAAAAGAAAGATGTACTTTTAATATCCATTTACACCAGTTATGTTTAAAATTTAACGAAGATTTAAAGGGCATTTTAAATGTAAATTTCTTTGCCCCACCCAACAACCGCTGCTTATTTCCAGCCTAACCGGCGCGGCGTTGAGTTAGGGCCGATTTTCATTGCCCGGTTCAGGTAATTTAGACAACAGCTAACTAATTAGAAGTTTATATATCGGTTTTCATATTGAGGTAAGTTACATTACGTACTCTCCACGACATAGAGCAGGAAAAGGCCTTTCCAATTGATATTTTTGATGAAAAAAAAGGTACGCCACTGCTGTATTTCAAATAGGAACTCAAAATATTTTTGAGTTCCTTGTTCAAGTTAGAACAAAAAAGGCCTGTTATTTCTTCGTTATTACTCTCCGATGCGTCGTTTTTGGGAAAAAAATTAAAACCCATTTTGATGTTCGATAAAATTATTCAATTTTTTCAAAAATTATTCAATTATTTATTCAAATAATTGTTCGAATTGTTAACCTCCAACATCTACACATTTTCTGCAACAACGAACAACAGATTGAACTGTGCTTCAAATCTGGAGCAGAAGAAACTTCCATTATGATTTATGTAATGAACTTTTAATTTGAAATAGGTATACCAGTGACGTACCATTTTTCTTTCATAAATATCCAATGCAATGCAAAAAATATGAATATTAATAAATAAACAAAAAATACCTATTGGATACTTTTTATTAGATTGCTTTTGTTAATTAACTTATTTTCTCAAGTTTTAAATTAACATAAAATCTCTGATAATTGTCAAACTAAAAACATTAGAATTTTTTCACTTCTTGGAGCTAGTCTTGAAAGACTTTAGAAAAGATCACCATTGGAAAACCGAAAAAAAAACTTCTTGGAAAAAGCCTTTGAAGAATAACAGGTGAAAAAATCTAAGGTTTTTAGCTTGACAATTATTATCAGGGTTTTTATGTTAATTTAAAGCTTTATATAATAAGCAAAATTCATCAAAATGGTACTGTTGTCTATACTAATTAGGACTTGTCTATACTAATTAGGACTAATACCTATTGGATACTTTTTATTAGATTGCTTTTGTTAATTAACTTATTTTCTCAAGTTTTAAATTAACATAAAATCTCTGATAATTGTCAAACTAAAAACATTAGAATTTTTTTACTTCTTGGAGCTGGTCTTGAAAGGCTTTAGAAAAGATCACCATTGGAAAACCGAAAAAAAATATTCTTGGAAAAAGCCTTTCATGAATACCAGGTGAAAAAATCTAAGGTTTTTAGCTTGACAATTATTATCAGGGTTTTTATGCTAATTTAAAGCTTTATATAATAAGCAAAATTCATCAAAATGGTACTGTTGTCTATACTAATTAGGACTCCCTAGTTTGCCATCGGTCAATAGTAATAATATGTGTTTTTTTTAAAATAAAACGGTCTATAATAAAAAATATATACATCTACACATTTTCTGCAACAACGAACAACAGATTGAACTGTGCTACAAATCTGGAGCAGAAGAAACTTCCATTATGATTTATGTAATGGAACTTTTAATTTGAAATACACCAGTGACGTACCATTTTTCTTACAAAAATATCAAAGGCAATGCCCGCACGCACTCCACTGTAAAAAATTAAAATCAAGTTTACTATTTATATTTAATACGTCGAATGTTTTGAGTATTTTTGGTTTCTTCTTAGGGATTGTAATAAACCATGAAGTTTTAAAGTTATTTGAACATTTCAGAGGTGATCAGATCACTGTCATCAGCAATTTATATTAAAAATGTTAAAATAATTAATCACGCTATAATATTTTATGTAAAATGGGCACACTGTGACTACAAATAACTTTCCATTTAGTTTAGTTTAAATTTGATATGGTAATTTTTATTTTATATTGTAAATTAGTGTGATAGATATTTTAGCTATGTGTGATATCACAATTTTCAAGAGTGGTGATATTTATTTGTCTTTATTATAGATTAAGGCTCAAACATGCGTGTCTAGAGACACTATGCACTTGAACCCTCAATGAAAAAATAGTTAATAAAATACAAGTGGATGTAATGCCATGACCTGTTATTACATCCACTTGTCTGGCTTTCGAGAAAACCGCGAGACCTTCTTGAACTCTGGAGCAAATAGTAAACATGCAGCAGCGGAGAAAACAATTGTAATTATTACTAATGCATCTGAATAACGTGAAAACAATGACTGTCAAGATTCCATTTAAAAAACAACGCTGTTTACTTTGCAGACTGATCAGATCAACCGATCACTCTGCAATAAATCTATTATTTAAATTATATACTTCTATGATACGAAGTCTGACATGGGGGTCCCCCATAATTAATTACTTTATTACTTAACTATAAGAGAACGTTAAACGTATGTCGGCATGGATTATATAAAATAAATTTTGAGCAATAAATATGGTACATGCTTACATGTATATTAAAATAAATTAAGGCTTTTTATCTAACTATAAATATGTACATTCGAAATTATATTATATGCTTGATGTGTTACTGAACTTGTTCAATATTTGAATAAACACACTGACAAATTTTGTAGCCTAATAAATTTTTGTAATGCTTTAATCGACGGGGGGACGCGACGGCTTGGAGCAAATAATATTGGTAATGCCTCGTTCGTATTGTTTCTTATGATCAATTTTCTGCATATTTTTTTTTGTGGAGATACTTGAGAACAAATAATATACTTTACTCAGAATTGTGTAATTTTCTCAATAATATTGTTAAACATAGTATCTTCATATTTTAAATGAAAATCGTAAATTTGAATGTTCGAAATGTTAATAATTATTTACATTACTTTAGATCATAGATAAATTATTTCATCTATCAGTGCGTTTATAGTATATTATGTCACAAGGGCAGAAAATGAGCTTTTAGCTAAGGGCTGATAACGCGTTTTCTGTATGTGTGACACACAACTGTTTTTCGCCTACCAAAAAAAAATTGGAAAATTTAAAAATATTAAAAAAATCTTTAATTTTATAAATACAGACAGTTTAATAAGAAACTTTAGTAGCAAAAATGTAGGAATTTATTTATTATAGTAATTAATGTAAATAACCCCTGGAGCACAATTTATTTTGGATAGTAATATCAGAATGTATAGGCATTTGGTAGGTTTTTGAAGTGCGCTAGCATATGGTGACTTATTTCTATGGATGAAGTTGGTGCATTGGAATTATCTAGATTAACTGAATTATCTAGACGAACGCCAACCTCCATGCCTTTTAAGTGTTACCAAATCACTCCCGGAGTTAGCTAGAAGGGTTGTAGAGCTACGGCGGCGGAAGGAATATCCTGTACCTATATGTATACTAGCAAATTAGGTTCAGGCAGTTTTTAAAAAGTGGAACTTTTCTGAATGCGTTTTTGTAATCGGTTGTACTGTACATTTATTATTCTTGTAATAAATTAATAGTCGATTATGAAAAGTTTCCGTTTCAAAAGTCACGATGTTTTTTTTTCTCTTACACCTCTACTATAGGAACAGAAAGAAATTTTGAAAGCGCGTTTATTTATTAAAATACATCAATAACGTCTGCAAATTAGTTGAATAGTTTCCCGAAGCACTAAAACTCTTAGATGTAGTAACTTATATTCTAAGACATTGTTGCCACGTGCCTCTATATAATAAAAGTTTTATCTATATTTCACAAATCACAGGTCCAGATGTGCGAAGTGCGCAACAATGTTTATAGGGTACATACTTCATGCATTTCCAACGAGCCATTGGAAATTTTGATTTAACTTTATATATATTTGATTGTTTCTATTTATTCTATTTTATTTACAAATGAAACAGTCGCAACTCTTGGAGCATCTTCTAGTCGGGTTATTATTGTGACATGGTTCCTCGAGAATTTTAATTTTTATGTAGGTATGATAAATTGCTTCGTCATGTTATCGAATTCACGCTTTGATCTCCTGCGACGCTTGATGAGCGAATCTGCTGTGACCGCTGCTGGATCTAAAAGTTTATACCATAAATAATATAAATATATCCACGATAATTGCGACAATGCTGATAATATTAAATTGGGTAGCAACAACATCCTTAATATTTTTCCAAACAAAATGGACCCACGGTTAATGGAATCATATTCTGATTAGAGGTCAAGGTTATAGAATTTCAAGTTCAGGGGGTACATAAAATGTATACAATAATGGTTGAATTTAGCGTACTTGGTACAGCAGCAGCTGATATTGTTATCGTGGGTGTGCATATTTTAGCACGTCTTGATTTATTGTTTGCACCAACGCAACGCATACCAAACGATTCACTTGTTTTTGAGACTGATATTTTACACTGAAATTAAGTTCAATGCTCTCATTATCTTTATTTTTCAATAATAAAACTAACGGACTGTAAGCAAATTAAATCGAATTGAAATAAAATAAGAGTTCCACAAAATAACAATTTATTGGGCAGCCGTATATTAATTAATACACCACATGTGCAAGCTGAGAATCGAATGAGTACCCTCTCCGGTTGTCGCCTCGCATCCCCCGAGACCGTACCGTTCCAGCATCCCTCGCCCACCTCGCCTAGCGTCTATCCCGGCGACACCATACACCGTGAGCCAAGTATGCGCTCGATTCCTCGTTGCTAACAGTCGGCCTTTCCTGACCCCAAGAGTGTCCTCACTCTTGCATTTTCTCAAGTAAACTGAAATGCGAAATAATATTTTAGCGTAAAGTTATGACCTTTAAATAATCGTATATGAGTGCAATTGGTAAAAATATCAGCCGCTCCTTTCCTATCAGCTGTCCACCTAAGGATACCTAACCTAAATTAAATGAACTTGGCGCCAAGTTTATTAAGTAATATATTTCAACTTGGAATATAGGTATTATATACAACTTAAAATCAAATGTTAACCTAATGGTCACTAGATACACTGCTAGCCTGTACCACACAGTGACCCCAGGAAAGTAATATCCGATTCCGGACCGCTTGTATCCAGGAAGTAAGGCAGCCCTTCAGCAGCAGATAGATACATACTGCCTACGTTAATTGCTTTCTTACCTCCATCAAGACCAATCCCGCTTGTATCCAGGAAGTAAGGCAGCCCTTCAGCAGATAGATACATACTGCCTACGTTAATTGCTTTCTTACCTCCATCAAGACCAAATCAGACATTACCCTGACCAAGGAGGGACTCACAACCCTTCCTTGCCCTAGCATTTCCGCTAGACCTAGCTCTTCTGCTAGTCTTCATAGTGGATCCATGGCCTCATGTTGTCCACACCAGACAGCAGATACCTGATGACTCCACCGCCACGACCACGACCAGACAGCTGACACCCGCTGACTCCACGTATTCCCTTAGCACCCGTATCCTTAGAACCCGTATCCTCCCATTGTCCACGCCAATGTATTGCAGTTGGGAACGGCTACTCCCATCTATGTCTGTTACCTCAGCGAGGTCATGATCCAGAACTTCCACAATCCGTCTGCTCCCTCAGCGCGGTCATGATGCAGAACTTCCACAACCCTTCCACTTGGGCAGCAGTTTTTGGCTCAGCCCTGTGGTATTGCTGGTGGCTTGTAGCAGAACCTGTCGTCTCTGATCAACCCTATGCTTTTGATTTGCCTGGCAGCCTTATGCATATTTCTCCATGCGTGACCAAATCTCTGTCTGTCCACCTCATCCACTATGGAAGTTCGGCTGTGGCCGTCCCTTTGACTTTCTGACCTTCTACGGTGATAATGCCTGTCACCACTATCCCGCGAACGTCTGGCATTCCTCCCTGCAATTCTTGTATCCCTATCTGCCGGAGTTCGACTGCGCCGACTAGACCTCTCTCGACCTCCAGAGTGGTACCGATGACGACTACCATTTTCCTTGGAGAGACTCCTATGGCGATGAGTTTTCCGACCTCGCACAATTGCACTCCTACCGTTGGTACTCCTTTCACGGCTCCTGGTCATATTACGGGATCGTCGCTTTTCACTCAAGGACTTAAAACGTCACTAACTAGCCAATATTTTCCAAAATATCACGGTTCAAAACAAAATACACAGCACACGAGTTCTTTATCACCACTTCTGATGTAAGCAAATTAAATCGAATTGAAATAAAATAAGAGTTCCACAAAATAACAATTTATTGGGCAGCCGTATATTAATTAATACACCACATGTGCAAGCTGGGAATCGAATGAGTACCCTCTCCGGTTGTCGCCTCGCTTCCCCCGAGACCGTACCGTTCCAGCATCCCTTGCCCACCTCGCCTAGCGTCTATCCCGGCGACACCATACACCGTGAGCCAAGTATGCGCTCGATTCCTCGTTGCTAACAGGACTAAGCTTTTATCGGATAAATTTCTCTTTGCAACGAATTAATTTTGTCAATGCCAGTTTTTCGAGCAAAATTACTGATTAGCAAAATTATGAGTTAAAAGAAATTTGTCCATAAAAATAATGGTAGGGGTATATGTAATTTGGTGGGCCTGGAGTAATTGAAGCAAACGACCAATTGCATATGTTGGTACATGTAATATTGAACATTGAACTACTTCTTGGCCGGCTCAGACACGCGTCGTTTACACCCTGCACCCCGCCGGAGGGTGAGAGTTTCAAATAACCGTTTGTCTACGGGTGCTTTGCAATTTGCTTCTATCTGAATGCAATTTCGCCGGTTATTGTCAGTTTCAGAAAATAGCGTGTTCTTGACTTACCTACTTAGCTGTTGACTTGAGTTGATTTTTGTATGAATGTTCTTTGGTTTGGAGGGAGTTGTGGGTCTTTTATCTAGTTATTTTTGTCAGGCCATGCTTTATATGCCTCTTTAGTATTATTTTCTGTTGTTATTTTTTGGTTGTTTTTATTGGTTTATTTTTGTTTTTGTTTGTTATTTTGTTTTTATTTTTATGAATGCCTAATTTAATTTATTTTTTTTTTAAAACATTGTTAGGTGGTTGGTGCTAGGGAACATATACATAATTTATGGAGGGATCTTTGGGTGGGGAACTAAATTTAGGGATCATAGCTATTTGGATGTTGGGATTAGGATGGTGGGTGAATGCTTATTCGAGGTCTAGAGAGACAACCCCTGTACAAGGACCTCAATTTAGGTTGGTGGTAATGATCTCGCAGATGCGGAACAGCTGTTGGTCGGTTGAGTGGATATGCTGGAATCCGTACTGTAATTTGCTCATAACGTTATGTGTGTGTGCGAACTCCAATACTCGGGATTGGATAAGACTATCTAACTGCTTGCCTATGGACGGTAACAGGTTGAATAGGCGGTAGAAAGCTGGATCGGTATAGGAATTTTTAGGTTCATGTATAGAGACGACCTTGGCTGTCTTCCAATATGTGGGATAGTAGGTTAAGCGCATACAGGAGTTAAATAGGTTTGTAAGGAACACTACTGCAAGGTGAGGAATTTTCTTAAGGGCGTAGTTGGAAATATTGTGAGGGCGGGGTGCTTTTCTCTTTTTTAGTGCCTTAATTACGGCATAAACGTTTTCAGGGGTGAAAAATATAGGGTCATCTATACTTTCTAGATTGGAATTGTTAAGTATGTTTATATATTCGATTGGTTTTCTGTAGTTTTCAGTTTTTATAAGGTTGGGTCTAAATTTGAGAAGCACTCGGCCTTCTGCGCATCCGTTTGTCCTCTACCACGGGCGGATATTAATGTGGGTGTCTGTGGCTTTACTTTTGTGAATAATCTAGGGAGATAGTAGGGATCTGGGATTGCTTCTAGGGATTCTGTCATCTTGTCTAAATTTGGATATTTGAAATATATCTAGTGCATATTTTTTGAAACAGAAAATTACATTTTAAGCACAGAAAATTACATTTTAAGCAATTTAAATGACAGAGCAAGAGTGATATTGAACGTTATTTGGGTATGAATATTTGATTTTAATTATTTCCATGGCACTTTCATGGTTTCCGATTAGTAATAACCAGCATTCCGTCATAATAAAAAATCTAAAAGTGCGCTAAAGAGTGCTTAATGAGCGCTATCAGCATGGAAACATTTATAAATTCAGTTTCAAAAAAAGTTGCGCATCCGATTTTTTGTTAAGTTCAAGGTCCTCTAACTTTTATACTGGTATTCCGATTCATTTCAATTCAACCACATGCTTTTTATAATTTTTTTTGAACAATTGAACAATATATATATATATATATATATATATATATATATATATATATATATATATATATATATATATATATATATATATATATATATATGTATACATAAGCACAAAATGTTTTAGTAGAATAAAGAACATTAATGGTAGTATATTTACTTATATACGTAAAAATCCAACCGAGCGTTTCAGCGGAAAGTTGGAGACCCACTTCTTCTATCCCTTGTAGAGTAAGAACGGAAGAAACAAAGTATAAGATTTCAACACAAAAGAGCACAAAATGGTATCTTATTTAAATATATTAAAGTTCAATCTTGCATCTCCAACTTGACCAACACCAAGAAAATATAGTATTACCATGAAAACTTAAATTGGTATAAATTAAATATCCATTAAATTAAATAATCCACTGCTTCGCGCTATCTATGATATATAAATTTAGTGCAAGTATAAATTATGTATTTTATTTTACCAGAGACAAGTCAAGCCAAGACCCCGTTAAATGAATCATGATAATGGACGAAATAGATGAATATATTTATTTGAAAAGATACAAACAATGTAATTATTGGTCTAGAGCTTCGATAAATAATATATTTGTGTTTCTCTATTTAATATTTTTGTAATGTTATAATGCTGTAGATTGATAGCATAATTATGATATACGTTTTTTTGTTTCTTTATATGAGAAACTTGAACAAATTAAATATGTGTTCTTCTTGAATATTTAAATTTTTTCTATGACGGTTTTCCTGATTTTAATATCGTAAAATTTAAAACCCACCTTGGTATGCAAAGTCCATAGATAGGTACCTAAAGTAATATGCCTTTGTAACAAAAAAGGGCTTCTAGTATTTCCTTAAATTATACATTTGTATGATGCACCAACACTAGAGCATATTTGTGTAATATGCAAATAAGTAGGTACCAGAGAGCATAACTGAGTCTCCATCTCCATGTCGGTCTATACATTGGCATTTTAAACTTGTCTTCAATATTGTTTTCACTTATAACGATATAGATATAGGTTGAAACCATCACGCAAGTCATAAATATTCATTCTTTATAAATAATTGATTGTTGTGGCGGCAAATTTAGGTTTCGTTACAATAAAAGATAAAATATACCACATAAAAACATAAATGATAATACCTATATAAAAGATATATTTTACAGTCATAATGAAAACTACTACTGTTGAAAAATATGTGAAAATGAGAAACCCGTCTAGTCTAATTCCCTCCGGCAAAATATCAAGGAAGAACGCCATATTGTGATACAAGCATGAAACATACACAGTTTGTAGGAAAAATAATTGTAATGGATTTGACCCCATAAGCCACTCTGCGACCCGCATGACTCTCGGTACTGCCATTTTTTTTTAAATGGCGGACAAAAATTGCTTAAATTTCTTAAATTCAAATATAATTCTCAATATTTAATATAAACAACTTTATATAAAGGTCTTGTATTTGAGTATGGCTTAATATAACAAATAGTTATTACGACTACATTGGAAAGAGATAAAGAATAAGAGATTTCGGCTTTTTATAATCCTTAACAAACCATATTTAGGTAGGTTTCGTTGAGATAATTAAATATTTAGCCGATAATTGATAATAAATAAATTACTTAAATTAGTACCACATCAAACAATAAAAATCAAAATAACTCGGAAACGCACAGGAACTTCGAAACAAAGGAAGGGGTTAAGGCGCATAAAACGCCTTAATTAATAGGCATTGTCTCCCAAACATGAAAAAATATAAGCGTTCGTTTATGTCATAATGAAAATTCGAGAAAAAAAATATAATAAGGACATAACACTCTCAAAGAAACAACGGCCAATATCTCGAAAACTGTCGCAGTTATATAGAGCAAAATTATTATTAAGAGACCGTTATTTTAGAAATATGTATCAGATAATGTCAGTGGCATACGATAAAAAAGTTCTATTAAGCAGAATAACCTGAGTACCCAAAAAAAGTAGCATACGCTATAGTATTTTCGACAGGAACAATACAACATGTTGATCCTATACAGGTTAAGATATGTGTAAAATATTAAGTCAATATATCATTCCGTTCAGAAAATATTACACATAATGTTAAAAAAATTAAACTTTAACACCCTGTATCTCCTTAGGAAGCTATATCGGCCATTTTATGACATTAGTTTTTGACGGAACTGAAATTCACAGAAAACGCAAATACCTATTCCACTATTTATATTTGTTCTATTTGGACATATTATAATCTGGTAGAATAAAGTAAAATAAAGTGTCACTGAAAGTGTTGAAGTATTAATATTTTAAATTCAATTATAAATGATCAATAAAACAAATCGTACATCACTCTGAAGATCCTCGATGAAGGTGAAAGAACTTCTAAGTGGTTCGTTTCCGTATATACGAGTTTGTCCATATATACAACTGGTAAGTGTGTCTATTCTGATAGACACCTGGTAATGGATAACTGGTAAGTGTATCTATTTGCTTATTTCTCGATGTAATGAATTGAATATATATATATATATATATATATATATATATATATATATATATATATATATATATATATATATATATATATATATATATATATATATATATATATATATATATATATATATATATATATATATATATATATATATATATATATATATATATATATATATATATATATATATATATATATATATATATATATATATATATATATATATATATATATATATATATATTATATATATTATATGATGATTTCTATAATATTAATAGCAAAATGCACAAAATTCAAAAACATAGTTTTAGAAATTATTATTATTTCCTTGTTTATGATTTTATTTTTTCATATTCTTAGTACCTTAAGAGTAATTAATCTTACATCAAATAATGATTCTAATAATATATCCAACCATATCTATTCACAGGGGGTTTTCAAGGGTCACCGGATTTCTAACAAACTAATAATAAATATTATTATTTAATCAACATATATTTTTATCAGCTACAGAATATTTCCAAATAGAATGGGACATATAATTATTGACAAAATGATTATCAGTAAATATAAATTTGAAATAGTTAAAAATATAAATAAGTCATGTGGTCGAGATATGGGTGGCCGAATATTAGTATAAAACGATGGGGTGGACCACGGATATGTAGACTTGGTTTGTTGGTCATCTAGCAAAGATGAAGCTGCTCTTGTTGTTCCTGGGTCTTTGCGCGCTTGCTCTTTCTGAACAAGAAGGAGGACAGCAGTACAAAGTTGGTAAGTCTATTTTGTTTTTGCCTCTAATTGAAAATACATTATGAAAGTAGGAAACGCCAATTATAAGGTGAAATTACCTTTTTGAAATTGTGAAATTGTCAAAAAAAATTATCATAAGTAAAGGTGAAATTATCATATTTTTAATAATTGATTAATGCTGTATCATGTCCGAATGTTCCAAATGAGTATATAGGGTAAAATATATTATTTTCGAAATAAAATTTAAATCCTACAGTAATATGCTCAACATGGCTAGCTAATTACTTATTTAAGTGGAAGTGCCTACTCATGATTTAGTTATTTAAAAACTATTTTCAAAATCATTTAAGAATCATGCCCTTTAAAACTATAAGGTGTTAATATTATATATTATATGTAATTTTTAACCAAAAATGTTACTTTTATTCAAGTTTAGTAGTCTATTGTAACGGGATAATCGAGAAAGTGACATATTTAATATTTTACATCTTATATCTAATGTAACCTGAGGTTAAATTATAAAAAAAACAGATTTAAAGAACTTCTCTTGTACTTTTTCAATAATATCTGGGTCCTCTGACTTCTGATGAATAGAGTAAAACGTTCAGGATTGTAGATTTATTATTGTTAACTTCTAAATCATTAATATCACTACATTATTCTAGTGTGTTTAGAATATGTTATACTCGAAAGGGGCTGTTAACAACAATAGATCATCAGCATAAAAAATTGGTGCCAAATCACTATAATTATCTGAATTAACGCCCTTAAAACCTGACTGTATGAAATCGGTAGTCTACTAAAAATAAAGAAAATCATGAGGGGCTAAGTATGCCGCCCTGCAATATACCTTTTGTAACTGTTATACTAGATTAATTTTCTCCATTAACTAAATATAATACTGCAAAGTATTATATTTGCGCTTTCGTAGAAGCTTTTTATAATGTATAAAACTTTCGAGTTTATTCCCATAGCATATAGTTTTTCACATAGTAAAGAATGCTTTATTGTACCAAAAGTAGATTTAAAGTCTATAAAGTACAACTTCGACCTTTTCTAAATCCTGCTTGGCATTCAGGAAGCTTATTATGATTTTAAGCCCACGTACTAATCCTCGTAGAAAATCGCGTAAATAGTTTAGTTATACAAATAATTAAATATATTCCCCTATAATTTTCTGTTATATGTATATTTCCCTTCTTAAACTATAAGAATTACTTTGACCCCAAGCTTCTGGCACATTTCCTATATCTAGAATCTTATAAAAACAAATTAATAAAAGTTACTCTCTCAGTTGTCAAATATTTAAAATATTCGTAGGGAATTCCATCATTGTACATTTATTTTATCTTCAAATAATAATATTTCATAATATTAATGCAATTCTTAGCAAAAATCAAGAAAAATATATAGTAGATATTAGATTTAATAGCTGGTATAACAGTAATTTAGTATATTTAATAGTATTTAACAAATTTACATTTAACAAACAGTTATCTTTAAGTTTAAAATAACATACGTATGATTTAAATAGAGCAATAAAAATAATAGTAAAGTAATATTAAAAGATATTATTTCTTTTACTGTTTCTTTTTGCATTTTCATGGCTTGCTGAATTAAAAAAATCGTTAGGTTTTAGATGTATATTTACTTCTTGGTTGATTATTTGTGAAAAAAATTAAATCATAATTACGGGACAAGATGTAAATGGAGTTATGCATACCATTACAATCGTAAAAATACCTAACAATAATCAGAATATCTAATATGATTCCGTTTAAAAAAATTCTTTTAAAAACAACATAAAAAATCTACAAATACTCATAAAATGGAACTAGAATAATTTAGAGCCCCAAGAATGTTTTTATTGTATGTTTTAATTCATGTTATATTGCATCACTTTAACAATTTTGGCGTCACATTTTTCCGATTTTACCAATTTTATCGATATAAAATTTTTAAAAGAATTCCTATAAAAATCTGTCATAATATAGTAAATTGATCTTCATTTTTAAATATGAAATATTGTTACCATGTTTTTAATATCATACAATTCATTAAAACTAGTTTAAATTTGACCCTATCGCCGGCTATAAAACGCTAACATATTAATAAATAATATAGTAAATAATATAGTAAATAATAAATAATAAACAATTTCTACATCATAATACCTAAAATTGTTTTTTAACGTTCTATAAAATCAATTGGCCAATTTTTAAAACAGTATTGGCTATACGTTTGTGTACTATATATCTTGACTATATTCTTGACCGTGAAGTGCTTTTAAATATTTATTCAGTCCAATGCAAAATAGTCAAAGATAGAAATGATATCGATCGATATAATGATAGCCCACAAATAAATAAATAATAAATTCTTCGAGCGAAAATGAAATCACGAATACTTGTGGCATTAAAGGCATAATAAAAATGGTAGAGAAATGGTAAACAAAACTTTAAATCATACATGGCATACAGCATTTTTGTTAACTCCTCAAACATTATCCGTAATAACTACTCGCAAATTTTCAGCTGACAAAGCCTTCTTAGAAAGGCAGAGGCGTGTTTTACATCTGTACAACCATATCAACCAACCCAGCCACTACAAAGAGCACGTTGAAATCGCAAACAGTTTCACCATCAATGAAAATGTAGACCAATACACTGTAAGTATATATTTTTCAAATTGTAAATACATCATTGACAATTTGTTTGGAACGTTTCAGAAACCCGAAGTGGTCAAACAATTCAACCAGTACCAAAGATACGGGCTCCTCCCTAGAGGTCAGATATTCTCTGTATTTTATGTCGAACACTTGGAACAAGCCGCTTCCTTGTTCAAACTCTTCTACTACGCCAAGGACTTCGAAACCTTCTACAAAACCGCCGTTTGGGCCCGCCAAAACGTTAACGAAGGTCTCTTCCTCTACTCCTTTTCCGTGGCCGTTGCTCACCGTCCTGACACCTACGGAATCGCATTCCCACCAATATACGAGATTTACCCATACTACTTCTACAATACTGAAGTCATCCAGGAGGCTTACAAATACAAGCAGACTCACAGGGAGCAACACACCGGTCAACAACAAGGCAGCTACAGCGGATACACCATCTTGGCTAACTATTCCGGCCACTACTTGAACTTACACCCAGAACAATCGTTGTCCTACTTCCTCGAAGATGTAGGCTTGAACTCCTTCTACTACTACTACAACTTGTACTATCCCTTCTGGTTAGATGGTGAGGAATTCGGTTTAAAGAACGACAAGAGAGGAGAATTATTCTACTTCGTTAATCAGCAATTACTTGCTCGTTACTACCTCGAACGCCTTTCTAATGATTTTGGTGAAATTCCATACCTCGACTTGGAATTGCCCGTAGAAACCCCATATTACCCATCTCTGCAGTATCCCAATGGACTGGAATTCCCAGTAAGGCCGGCTCATGCCAGACTTCAGGAATATTTCTACAATTATGGACAAAGTTGGACAAGCAAGGGAATATACGGCTACAGCTACAGTTTTATTCGTGACTATGGAAGAAGGATCAGAGACGCCATCGACAGAGGATTCGTATATGACGTAAGTATTTCCAGTCTTTTAAGACATAGAATATTCTTAGTTCGTCGTATAACTCTATTATTCTAGCGTGAAGGCCAAAGGATCAACTTAACCGACTCTGAAGGCTACAATGTACTTGGAAACATAATCGAAGGCAATCGCGACTCCCCTAATCTCAAATACTTTGGCTCACTCCAATTGGTAGCTCGTCACCTATTGGGATACTCTTACCAGCCACTGGACAAGTACCGCGTAGCCCCATCCTCCCTGGAACATTTCGAAACTTCTCTACGCGACCCAGTATTCTATCAACTCCTCAAGAGAATCACATTGACGTTCCAAAGATACCAATTCCAACGTCCCGCTTACACCGAACAAGAACTGACCTTCCCAGGAGTGAAGATTGAGAACGTTGAAGTTGACCGTTTGGTCACTTACTTCGACTACTTCGATTCCGACATCAGCAACGCTGTATACGACACTGATGAAGAATTGGAGCATGATACATTCCATGTTAGAGCCCGTCAATACCGTTTGAACCACAGGCCTTTCTCCATCAAGGTCAAAATACAATCCGAAAAAGCTGTCAAGGCATCTATTAAGGTATTCATTGGGCCTAAATACGACGAATACGGTCGCTATATCAATATCAGCGAGAACCGTCTCAACTTCTTCGAAATCGAACATGCGGTACGTGAACTTAAATCAGGAGAAAACACCTTCGACTTTAACTCATACAACTTTGAATACTTTGGAGCAGATCGTACCACCAGCGATGAATTATACAAGCAGGTCGTCGAAGCTCAGGAAGGTAAAGGAGAATTCCGCGTTACCGGAGAAGATTCTGGATTCAGATACCCAAGAAGGTAAGTCTAAATAATGAAACATTCGCTAAATTGTTACTTTAAATGTTTTTTTCTTTTCCAGGCTGCTCTTGCCAAAAGGCTCCCGTGGCGGTACTCCCTACCAAATCTATGTGATCACCTACCCATACGAGCCATTCAACGGCAAGGAGAGGCAAGTTGGAGAATATTTCTACCCACGTGCAGGCACTGGTGAAATCTTCGCTGACAACGCGCCCATCGGCTATCCATTCGACAGATTCATTAAGTATGATGAATTATTCGAAAGGATTCCTAACTCTTACTTCTACGAGGCTAGAGTTTACCACAAACATGCGGAGGAAATCAATGCACCTCATCATTAGGGCTTTACCATGTATTATGTTATAATAACTATAGTTATTAACTATAGTAACTATAGTTAGTCGAAAATAAACTAAAGTACTTGAATGTAACTTGAGTTTTACTGTTTTATTTCACCAAATACAAATGCAACATAAAATTGCAACATCAAATTAAAGGATGTTCATTCGTGCCTTCTGATTTAAATTTCGATTGAGTAAGTAGGGCTCTTTTAGGGTTTTTATGTTTCTCAGAGTATATTAGTCGCTTAGTTACAAGATTTAATGAAACATATTTGGCTTCAAACGTCCAGGACAGGGCTAAAATCGGAAAACCACAAAACGTCAGGACAGTTTTATTTCTCTGATGAGTAGAGATGAGTAGAGTAGCAGAGACCAGAAAGCTTTTCGAAAGCAATACGAAAAAGATTAAGTGCTGTTGGCCATGATATCTATATCTATATCTTGATATATATACAACACAACAGTGTTGGCTTGGAATACGGCTGAAGCCGTCTTATCTTGTTAGATAAGACGGCTTCAGCCAACAAGAGTTATTCACCAACAAGAGTTACCGTTCTAACAGACTGTGAAGTAAATTTTCTGTCAGTTAAATTATTTTTTGGTATTCACCATCTATATCAAACTGTTAAAAATACTGTTAAAGTAATCGGAGAACGCAATATTATTGGGCTCAGGATCGTTCCTTGTAGTATACTACATATGATTCTCGAAAATACACTTCTTGTTTGGACCATCTTTACACACTGTTCTCTGCTTTGACGTTTGAAGATATGAGCTGAAGAATTTATTTATGATTCCTCTAATACCATAAGCTTCTAGTTTGTCCATTAGCATTTTGCGAGACACCGCGTCAACTGTCATTGCTCTAAAGTCTAAAGTCTAAAGAGACGGCTGTTAATTTTTTTTCAGTTGTCATCTGATTTATTTATATACTTAACAACCTCATACATTCCTTAATTCGTGCTTAAATTGTCACTTAAACCAAACTGAAATTGCGAAAATAGGTATGTCATTATGATTTAGATGTTCTGTTAATCAAATTTGTATAGTTTTCTAATATTTTGGATATGTTAGAGATTACAGAGATCGGTCTATAATTATTTGAGGTAGTTTTTTCGCCATGTTTGCGAATGGGTGTTACAAAATGGGTGTTACCGAAATTGATTGGGATATACACCTTGAAGAGATACGTTGAAAACATACACTAAATGTTATATTATATATTAAAGGTACCTATATATTATGTGCAGTGATTTTAAGGGTTCTAGAAACGCCATAATGTCTTGATGATGAGTTATTTTAAAATTCAACATACTTTTTATAATTTCTTCTTCTGAAATGGGTTTAATGAACAGGTTCTTATTGCATATTTTAGCGTTGCATTGGAGTATTTTATCTTTATTTTTATTTTATTACTCGTATATTTACCAATATGTGTAAAGTATTTTATTAAATATATCAGCTAGCTCCACTTCGTCACTTAATATTTTACGTCACTTAATATCCTGTATAAGCCACATTTTATGTCATTATATTATGTCATTCAGATTTTCTTCAAGTATTTACCATAGTTTTTTATTTTCTGATATTTCAATAAAGTAATATACTCTTTTCACTTTTTTAATTAAATTGTTGGTTGAATTTTTATTTTGTAGTTTTGTAGGTACAGTGCCGTTCAATTGAAAGTTAATTTTTTAATTAATGTGAAACAGGCTTTCAGGTAATCAAAACTTGATTGTCAATTTTATTTGTCAGTTTACTAATAATTATTCTATATTTTGAAGTTTTCCTTATAATTATTATTATTATTATTATGCCGCGCTTAACCGGATGGTCAATGCAAGCAGTTGCAGATACTTTGAATGTGAGTAAAGGTTGCATTTACAAAATTAAGCAAAAATGGAATGCAGAAGGAACTGTTGAGTACGTCCATAGAGGGGGCCGTCAGAAATTCAGTACTATGGAGGAAGACGAACACGTCCTTGACCACCTCCGACAGAATCCTTTTGATAGAGCAGTGACTGCCTGCTTCTTAACAAATTTTCCTGCTTCGGTGGAAACCGCAAGACGACGTATCAGAGCATCTGGGCTGAAGAATGCCACGGCATTATGCCGATGCCGTGCCAAGTTGCTCTGTTGCCACGGCATCGGCATAAGGAGCAGACGTTAAACTTCGCCAACCAATTTGTCGGTGTGTCACAGGACTTTTGGGGCAACACAATTTTTTCAGGCGAAAAAGTTTTTCAATCCTGCTATGATGGCTCTGTGCGTGTATACCGCCCAAGAAATTGCCGATATGAAGAGCGCTATATAAATCCTACAGCTCGTAGTAGTCGCTTCTCTATCAACGTGTGGGCATGGATGGATATGTTGCCAAGGAGCAGGTGTTACTTGGAGAATCAGAGAGCGTCTTACTGGTCAAAGCTACGCTCGCATTTTGGAATATGTTATGTTACCTTCCGTTTCCATTTTATATCCCGAGAACTTCACTTTCCAGCAGGAAAATATTTTTATTTCCTCTCCTTTTTCCATATTTCAATTAAATTTATATTTCAGGATAATTCTGCTATTCACAAATCACGATTTGTTACTGAATGGCTGAATACAAACCATATTAACACTGTGCCTTGGCCCTCTAAGTCGCCGGATTTAAATCCGATAGAAAATGTATGGGCACAAATGGAAAAAGACATGTATAGCAGAAATTTCCAACCAGCGAACGTAGAAGAACTGTGGTTGGCAATTGAAAATGCATGGGAAAATATTGGCGACGATTACACCAGGACACTAATATTGTCTATGAGAAATAGGCTTCAAAAAGTTATAAACGCGAATGGTGCTTGGACCAAATATTAATTCATAGTAATTCATAGTAGTTCTCAGTTAGTTTGTTAATTTAATGGATTTTTTTACAAGAGACGTCCTTACCATATAGATTTTTCTTAATAAATAGGTACTGTATATAAAATGCTGTCACCCTATAACTGACAGATACTTCAACCTAAAATAATTTTGAATGTAATCTGTTTACAAAAGCCTGCTTCACAATGGGAAAATTTCCAAAATTTCTCATAAGAGTCGTTTACTTTCAATTGAACGGCACTGTACCTATTAATTATTGATTACGATTTTTTGAAATATTTTTTTAATTTGTCTATATCTTATAATAGCATGTTTAAATTTTCATCTATTTTTTTATAAGTACAAGTATTACAAATAAGGGCACTGATTTAAAATCAAAAAGTTCATAGAGCATGGAAAACACATTGACCATTATATTGCCTTAGCTAAATACCGCTCAAGTGATCATAAAATAGAGTACATAGTTACATTAAGCCTAATGTTATGCAATGGAAATTATCTATACAACAAAGAGGCCCAAAGAAAAACAGTTCGAAACCACATGAGGCCAGGACATTCTCGTCACACCTTGTGTCTGCCAGCAGGTGCTAGGCCGTCAACTTGTGATGAATGTCATGTGATAACAGCCAACCGCGTTTGTCTGGAATGGACTAAATATACTAATATTCGTGAACATTTTCGATTCCTAGACACGCTTGCAGAATGCCAAAAAAACGACACATAATTGAACGTAGGTTCTATATTTTATTGTAGCGCATAGATATCTGATTCGCATTTATTTATATATTGATTGATGCGCTGTTAGCCAAGCCAAGAAGCTAAGAACTATTTCACAACATATAATTTTTGAAATAGTGCTTCAACTTATTAGTACGATTATAATATGAACTCATAAGATCTGGGTAATTAGATAAGTGAGTTTTCCGTTTATTGTAATTTGAATTCTTTCTAGTTTAATGATAAGGAAGATTATATGTAATTTCTTCCTAATTATAATAAATACTATTAAAAGTGATACGGCTAATTATCATCGCATCTACCATCCACATATAAAAACCACATTTGCTCGATTATTTAATTTATAAATTTTCATCTTGAATCTCTTCTGGTTTTTCCGCATTGGAAGAACTTTGGAAGTAAAAAATAAAAAAAAATAGAAGAAGCTGTGGGATTCGAACTCGAAACCTACAGTACACAAAGCATAAGCTTTACGCAGGCTACCAACGCAGTGGAAAACATCTGAAAAACTAAATATTTAATATATAAGTAGTATTTGTGCCTATCCTATAGTTGAAAAATCGTCTTTATTTAACCTTATATAACAATTTCTATATTTTTTTACTGTTCTCTAATATATTTATTAATAACACCGACAATGTGTAGATATTGAGCTCGTTGTCACTAATTACTGATTTAATTAGTAAATCTCATGATAATCTGTAATATATTAAATGCTATATACCCTTTCTATCATAAAATGCTAACTTAATTGATGAGTGCTTATCTTAAAAATGAACCTGAATTTTAAATGAAGTTAAATATTGATGGGGGGTTACACTATAATAATTATCGTAAAATTATAGTAAAGGTGAATCTAAATTAGTAATATTATCATGTCCTTTTGAAAGTTATATGAAATGGCTTTATTATTCAACAATAGATGAAAAGAGTATCTAATTAATAAACAATAAACAAATTTATCTTTTTAAAAAAGAAACATATCGGAAAAGAAATACAACTTTAGTTATGGCATTTTAGGTGATTAGGTTATCGCAAAAAGGATATGCTTATTGACATGTAAATTAAACAATAAACATAGAAATATATTGTTTTTTTACTCATTCAGTTATGCAAATATGTTCATTAAAAACATTAATATTAATATTAATGACAGCTTACTGCAACTACAATCGACTTGTAATGTAAAGATTGATTAAATGCACGCTATTGATTTATTGCTAATTGCTGGTGGTGATATAACTTTTATACTGACTTATGTAGAATTCAGAGCTTAGCATTTTTTCATATCGTAAAAAATTATCTTCGCTTGGAAAGTTTATATCCTGAGGGATCAATTATTGACTGGACAGACAAAGGCATACTATTCCTTATCACCGACACCAATTAAGGAAACACAAGCGGATAAAATAGAAAGGAATGAGCATATGATGCATACTTACTCTAGAAGCCTGGGATTTCAATGTAAGTTGGCTATGGATAGGAGTGCCAGTTTCGTTAAATTTATACCTCGACCGAAAGGGGCAGTGACCAATTTATTATTATATCTTTTGAGATGTTTTAGACACTACATATTAAAATGTTTACATGTTGTTTTCTTTAGCTCGTAAGTGAATTTTTAAGAAGGAGAGATAGTGATGATGGAGATGCAATTAATATTTTTTTTACAATCCTTTTCCATATACTGAGATGTCTATCGCTACTGAAATAACTGGTGGTGAAACATTAAATTGTTATGATGCATTCAGCAAAGACTTGCAGACAACAAAAAAAAAATTGGAAAAATTTAAAACAATTATTCTAAAGAAAACTGAATCTGAGAATATCGATGTCCTCTTATATCCAGATCAGAGAGGAATTTATTTAAAAAATAAATGGTGGACCAACAGGTATACAATGGCTAAGGAGACACTTTCCACCTGAACTATGGGGGTGGAAAAAGATTTCGCAACATTTCGCCTCCTCATGCTCCTGATTCTATTCTGACCATGATCTTCTGCTCTTGCACAACAGGATATGTGAAGGAGGATGTGACTACAAGAAAGTTGGAGTGAATTACAGTGTCGCAGGTGGGCATTAAGGGATTCTCACGAACCACCGATTAAGAGCAGGCTGAATACCTGTTACAATAAAATAATGAGGATGACCATCTATATTAGTATCTCTCCACATTGGAGCGACCTACATTGAAAATATTCATTATAATTATTCTATTATGTAATATGAAGGATAATAAGTTTCATATGATTTTATTTCATTATAAATATCACAAATTTATCGGATTACCCAGGTGTGGCACCTGCTGACACTCTTCCCCCCTCTCCGCTATTTTATCATGTTTCCTAGTTCATAGAAATGCATGAAATGTCCATAAATTGTAGAAATGCAGGTGTGAGTTACGTCTCACCAGAAGTTATGGCTATTTAGCATTTAACATAGAACGCATACAAAATATAGTTAATAAAAAGCAACATAACTTTATATTTTTCTCGACCTTATTTTTAATTAAATGGCTGTTTTCATAAGTAAGACGATTCGTAGGTAACTACTTTGCACATTATGCTCTTAAATATAATATTTTAATTATAAGTTATTACTATATATATATATATATATATATATATATATATATATATATATATATATATATATATATATATATATATATTCTTATTTTATTTATCATAAATATTTGTGTAAAGATAATCACACACAAAAAAAATATTGATAGTGGAAGAAGTGTAAACGACCGCATGTAACCTTCAAATTATAAAAATTGTAGTGATTCCACTGATTACAAAAAATATCTATTATTTTGCAGAATGAATATATTTACTATTACATAATATCATAAACGGCATCATCTATACTTTCTCTGATGGTATTCTCGTTCCACTTCAAACAGTAGCATGAACATAAATGATAACAAAATTAACTAGTAAATTATTAAAATGATGGTATGTCCTGATAGATATAAGCAAAATGTGATAAATATAAACAAAAATATAAAATTTGAAGAAAAATGTATTTGTTTAACCATGTCTTATACAAATTTTCGGTTCATAATAATTGGAAATATGTTACATTTGTAGCAAAATAATTTTAAATAAATATAACAATATAATATTGATGTAAGTTAATTAATAGGTATTATTAAGACGTATTCATGGTGTCACGTAATAACGTGCAAAAACTTTAACTGTAGATTCTCTGTAGAAAATTACGACTGGTACTTCGTAAAAAAAAATCAAAATAACCCTCTTCTGTCCAGCTACACTCCCTTAAAATGGTGTCCCACAAAACTGTTTGTAATTTATATTTCAAAATAACGCAATCGGAACATGACAAAATTTGTCACCAGCCTAATTTTAGTATTTTGTTTAGTATTTTACCCTAATCGTGCTCATTGCTTTTGATTGATCATTAAGGTAGATGTAATTTAATTTTTTTTCTCAATAATGGTCGATTTTACGAAATTTTTTCAAGAGATGAAAAAGTTTCTAAATGAATCATAATGTGTAATTATTTATTTTTAATTGAAATGCAAAAAATGTTCCCAGTTTCTGTAAAAAAAGTTCCCAGTAAATTCTGGATAAAAAAGTGTTTGTTACCTAAATTGTTTAGAAGAGAGGTTTTCGAGAAATTAGCTATTGAAGTTAGGGGTTGCATTAACAGAGATACACGAACGTGGTATTAGCATGTGTTTTTGGTACAATTTTGGAACTCTATGATTTACATTTACATTTTTTGTAAGTATATTTTTTTTGTAGGACAAACGGTTTTCCAGAAAAACGCAAAAAACTTATGAATTACATTTTAGGGATGAAGCTCCCACTTGTTGCTTGATAACTCTTCTTATTTTGAAAGTATATCCCTTGACAATTTTAATTCCCAAGCGGAAAAACGTTATAATTTTTTTTATTGGGCCATTTTTAAGCTAATATGAATGTATTATTAAGATATATTACATGTAAGGATCTTGCTTTTATTTTTATGCACAAATTTAAAATGTTATTAAATGTTAAAAAACTGGTCTAATATAGTGAAAATTGTTGCCTGAAATATTTTTAAATCAACGAAACTTTGTGTAAACGGTTTTTACTTAGGACGTTTTGCACTTTAACCATCGATATCTAATTTATGTGCTTATATACAGGTATGTAATTGTTAAATTAATGGTGCTTTGAAGTACGAACACGTTAAAAAACTGTTAGCTCACAGAAACAAGTATATTTTATAAATAATTTTCTCAATTTCTTAATAAATACATTTTTCTAATCTGTTATAAATAACTTAAGCTGACAGCGAACCGATAAATATTGCTTCTATTCTTATAATTCTAAAAACATTTTTTCCTGATACCAAGGAATATTGAGCAAGTCCTTTAAAATATCATTAAGCGTTTTAAGATTCTTTTATCTAATTTAATTATCTGAAGTTTATGCAATTATTAATGTTCTCAATAACAATAATATTCCAAATAAACTGTACATAATGACATATTTCGTATATCTGTCCGATATATGACCTTTATAAATTAATATTAAACTAATAATGTCAAATCTGGTGAATATTCCTTACATATTTCATGCAAATTTAAAAAAATAAGAGTCAATTACGTGAACAATAGTTGGTAGGTACTTATATAAATAAAAAATTTCAAATTAGATAAGCATACATTACAAAAAAGTATAATGTAATTTTTTTAACAATAATATTTCAAGTTTAAACAAAGGCAGCCAGCCTATCAAGTACCACATGTACATTCTAATATAAATAATTATATTAAGTGCAATAGTAAATCAATTTTCTAATTCATTATATTTCACAGCGTTTATTGTGCAAAATCTGTTTTCATGTATTTCTTATTATATTTATGTTAATAGTACATTTAACGAAAATGTGTCCTATTAAGAATTGACC